>JACGDI010005562.1:384527-419027 GCA_014898725.1 Jacaranda copaia
GTTTCTAGTTGCATTATCTAGAATGATTGTATACATATTTCCAGACATTATGTTAGGGGAATATCCTAGAGATGTTGGTAGTCTCAAACATTAATTGCTTTATTATGTAATACCCAAGGTCTTATAAGCCTAGTCCCCACTAGCCCAAATATAAAAAGTAGATGCATATATATTTGGACTTGTAAGTCTTTAATTATATATTTATTTATACTGAGATTACAACTCTTAAATGACCAGTCCTTCCAGGAAAGTTTAAAAATATTTTCAGTTTTCTTAAGGGTCCTGCTAGAGTTTTGCTAGGTTTCAAGTTGGGATTGCTTTTGGTCTCAGTATTGATAGTATTGTTCTTTGTGTTTTTGGGTTCTTCTTGAGTCTTGGGGTATGAGATTTGAAATGCATTATTATTGAGCTCTTAGATGGGAAATAAAAGGCCTTTTCTAATTTACCTACCTATGTGATTCCTTGTTAATAAGTGGGAACTGGACCTGTAATTACAATAAAGCATGTATAAGTCCTTGTAAAAATGACAGTGAATTGGGTTGTTTCATTCTTTCATGATTACAGATCATATATACTCTTAATGTGAAATTGTTTTTGAATATGTTTTGGCTAATTGGTTTGATGCTTCTTTTAATTGTGTATGGAGCTTTTGGAGTGAAAAATTTATTCAGCTTGTTCTGAAATTTTTCTTCCCTCATTTTTTTTATGTGAATCATTGAGAAATGAGCAACCCTTTAATTTGCAATCCTTTTTATTGACTATAAATGAAAGAATTATTTTGAGGAGACTTTCTTTATTGTGATGTTCAGTGAAGCAAATCATTAATTATATGATAGCCCTTCTTAAGGGGGAAAATGGGAAAAAAGAAAATAAAAGTAAAGGAAAAATAAAGATATAAATTTTACTTATGATATAATCCAATATGATTTGTTGAGAAGGAAAGTTTTGAAAACTAAGTTGAATTCCAAAGGCTGTCAAGTTTGAAAAATGGTTATTAGCAGTGAGTGTATTTTAAAACTTTGATATTCATAATTTATTATTTTTCCCTTGAATTTTACTCAAAAATATTTTTATAGAACATAATGCCCTTCGATGGTACTTTAACATAAATTTATATTATTACATCATTGATGTATAATGAGCAAAATAAATAAATTATAAAATAAAAATGATTATCAAATAAGCCTCCAAGTTTGACTTCCCCGTTATCTAAGTGATACTGTTTGTTTGTATAAATAATATATAAGTAATAGTTTAATACTATTTGTTTAATGCCTTAGTTTGATTTTGATCATGAATCATGACAGCGGTAATTAATTAGTATTTATTCCCTTTCATCAATACCATTAATTATATATCTTTAGATCTTCCTCAACAAGGAACCGTTTAGCCGAAATTGTAATTTGGTAATTTAACCTTCTTAATTTTCAATGCCAGCGTGGTACTGGTGAGCAAGGAAAAATCACATGGAATTGTGTTGGACCCTGACTCCTTCATTTCCTTCATTAAACTGCGTGACTGCTATTCTGATAAAGTAAAATTGACAGAAATCCACATATCCTGTACTGTTTTAATCATGTCCCATACACCTTCTTTTTTGAGTTATAACCTGCGTGACTGCTATTCTTGTTCTGTGTTAATCGCTGCTGGCAGTGTGTAGTGATCTTAGTACATGTAGTAATGTAGTTGTCCATTATTGGATGATTGATTCTGATTTTTGGACCCAAAAGGGTGGATTACATGCTGATGCATAATGATATGGGATAACTCAATAGACCCAACATCAAATAAGACAGTTCAAGAGGCCCAACAGTAAGTCTTTTTGGTCGATCGGTATCGACCTCACTTGGTAAGGTCCCCGGTCGACCCGTATCGACCTCAGGGTCACTCCAAAAGTTCGAAAATTCAAGTTTGGTTGACATGTATCGACCTCAAGATCCACTTCGGCGTTGACTCCGATTTTTGCCGTATTTATTAGTCTGACAGGCTGCATGTCTCCTCATTAATGATGCGTGACAGCCGGTATAGCTGTTGCTACCAACTCTGCCAACCTTGCTACCAACTTTGGCAGAGACGCGCCTCCACTGGCACTGTTCATCCGGGAAAACAAGATATTTAGCCACCTGGAACAGTATCGGGATCTGGACATGGAATGACCACCAACCCCTTGGCAAAGACAAAAGTTAGTACACCTGATAAGGGTACTACGGTCAAATCACACTTGGAGAAGGCTATAAATACTTCAAACTCAACTACACTCAAGGTGTGGATAATAGGTTGATATAAGAGATATTTAATCATTCAGATGAAACTATCTCAAGACATTTTGATAGAGTTTTGAAGGCGGTGAGTAAGCTAGCGAATGATATAATTAGATCCCATCATGAGTATAACGAGGGAAAAGGATATCATGGGCCACAACATTATCTATACAAGCTATTTTTTGATGTAAGTAATTTTTAAATTAGATAATGTGTATATATATATATTCATGTATCCTCAAATTAAAATTCTAACACTTTCTTTCCATTTTGGTATTTATAGGATTGCATTGGAGCAATTGATGGCACACATGTGAAGGCTCGACTACCACAAGGACAAGCGATACCATAGGGCGCAAAGGGCATGCCACTCAAAACATTCTTGCAGTTGTGGATTTTAATATGTGTTTTATATTTGCTTGGGTTGGATGGAAAAGAGTTGCTCATGATAATAGGATATTTGGAAAAGCTATTCGTAGATCGGATCTCAACTTTCCTCATCCACAAGGAAAAAAATATTATTTGGTTGATGTTGGCTACTCGCATATACTTGGATATATGGGTCCTTATCGAGGAGAGAATATAAAATATCATCTTGAAGACTTTTGTTGTCCTAGAAGTTGGCACCAACGTGCACCAAGAAACTTGAAGGAAAATTTCAATTATCTCCATTCTTCATGCAAAAATATTATTGAACGAACTTTTGGGGTTTGGAAAGCATGCTGGAATATTTTGGCTGATATGCTTTATTTTCATACTGACACGCAAAGAGGAGTCGTGCTAGCAACTATGGCTATTCATAATTATATAAGGAAGAAAAATATTGCAGACGAGGCATTTCAAATAGTTGAGGGTGAAAGTTATGCACCATGCACTGAACGTGTCACTGAAAATAGAGTTGCTAATATGAAAGATGAAGATAATCCTAAGAGTGTTTATTGGATGGCACTGCGTGATTCGATTGCTATGGAAATTACTCGAAGGGGTTAAAAATTTTATTGGGTGGATTTGAAGGCATTTTTGTTTTGGTAAATTTTTAGCAGTATGTTTAAAGTTTTTATAATACTTTAAAATTTCAATGTTACTTTTGAGTATGTTGGTTAAATTTTTTAGATATATTTAAAATAGTGAATAGTGGAATGATTAACAACTATTACAATATTTAAATAGTATTTTTTAATACTTTATGTACTTTTTCCATGGTACGAGAAAAAGAAAAAGATTAAATAACTCAATGATGAACATGATAGTTAAATAAGAATATTATTTATGTTAATATCATATTTATTAAAAATTATGGATTAAGGGCATTATAAACTATATGAAACTTATAAGAAATTTATTATTTATAACTTTTTTTTAAAAAATCCTATGACAATGTCATTTTTTGATGTTTTATAAAATAAATAAGAAAAAATAGGTAAGCAAAATAGGCAAATATTTAAAAAATGAGTTCAATAGAGCATTTTGAATAATATTTAAATATGTTATTTATAATAGAATAAGAATGTTATAAAAGTAAATACCTATTTACATGACATCAAAAACCTTATGTTCTTTTTGGTCATTTTCACATTAAAAAGAGCTTATAAGCACTCATTCTCACCAAACATAAAATCATCTTATAAGATGTAATCACTCATTTTTCCAAACACTCCAAGAACCTATTTTTAAAATAAGATCTAATATCTTATAAAGTTCAAAAATGTTTTATAAAATATAGAAATTTATAAAATATTTTAAATAAATTTAACCACACACCCTCTTAGTCATTATCAAGTGTGATAGGCATATAACATATGTACTTGTTTTACAAAAGTATAAGTATAAATAAAGTTAATTTTTAGTCAAACTCGTACCTCAACCTTGTGACTCATGCTTGTGTGACGTTTGAAAATAGTGAAAAGAAGAGTGAGATTTGATAGGAATTGGGAAATGGAGGATGTATATTTGCTTTGAAAAGTTCCACGTTTTCACATGAGAACTCAGCCACATGCCTTTAGGATAACGAAAATTCGGCTAATATGAGTCCGCACAATGCTCAAATATTCCATCAAAATCATCGTCTTTTGGTCCAAATGCTGATTCCATGGACTATTGCTTTCTTGCATATGTTCCTCTCTACCACTTATTATGCAGTGAAGGACGGTAGGTGTGCTTGCAATGATTCTCAACAAATGAATGATTAATTAAGATCATGTGAGAAAGAAAAAGGGCTTCAAGATTTATACAAGTGCCTATCATAAGATTGCTTAATCAAATGTATCCATCTTTGGTTAATTGTGTGTCAACTAGGAAGTTCCATTTTATGGAATGTCAACTTTCTTATAATTGATTGATGAGAAAAAAGCCCACTTAAGCCACTTTTGTAAGGTTTTTATCTTTTCTCTTTTGTTAATGATAATGTCAAGGGGTGACATTGAAAAAATTCTTAGTGATGTCTAATTGATAGTTATTTTCTGAAGGGATCACGCCTTTTGATGTAAAAAATCCTCGCACGACAGAACAAGATCTGTTAAATATTCTTACTTTTAAAAATATTTATGAAAATGAGATCGAGAAATTATATGAAATTTATAATGTGGATCCTCACATAATGAGATGAATTTCTTAAGAGTTGTCCTTACTCGGAGTCTTCAAGTACAATTAATGATATGTCAAACTTCAAAATAAAATAGCCACCAAGACTAGTTAGACCCGGAAATTTAATAAAATTGATCACTTTCTATGTATGTGTTGGAATTATCGTCATACGTAGTCAATAAGAATTCCACGGCGCCCATGTATTTTTCTGGTCTATGAATGATGTATGGTGTTTGATTAGTCAACTGAAAAATCCTGTGTTGATCTCCCACTTGGTCACCACTACCAAGTTCATGTCAGTCTATTCCAAGTTCCAATCCATTACTCGTCATCATCCAATATTCTTAATCCCTCAACTTGTTTTAAACTATTAATAAAGTTCTTGTTCTTGTTGGTCTATTTTCTAGTACTTGTTCAAGTGTATCTAATGTCTATTTTTAATACATCTCTTTAAAGATTAAGGTATCAATCGTGTGATTTTTTATTTGAGTGGGACTATTGTAGATTTTTGTAAACTATATTTAATTTTTGAGTATGATTCCAAATTAAATGGGAACTATATTTAAATGGCACCATATTAACGGTCTTTTGTGGTACTTAAATAAATTATACTCAACTTCCAACTTCCAACGTGTTAAGTCGAGTAGACTTTGGTTTATTAGTATTAGTTTCACATATAAAATGTGAAGTCAGGTGTTCCAATTTAGTAGACTTCTAACATGTGTGTATAAATAAAAAAAATTCTAGCGTACTACACTGACGATATTTAAATTATATTTGAGTTTTGATTGTGCTACGTAGATGATATCTAATTGTGACTTGTGTTTATATTTACGTAACTTTTAAAAAATTCGATAGTTCAAATATGGTATATTAAAGATAGCAAAACTCTCACTACCATCTTTATTTATTTATTTATTTATTTCTATTTTTTTGAAAAATAAACGATGAGCTTGTCTTAAAGAAACTTGTCACCATATTTTTCCTATACATGCCTACCTCAGGACTAGCCACATTTTAGATTATTTTCCTTTTTCCACAGTCAGATGATTAGACTACACAAGTGATCCTTTGAAGTTGTCACTTGAACACTGTCTCCTTGAATTGACTGCACCTTTGATCTTTTCTTCAGCACTATTGTGATCAATATCCCATTTCTTGACTTCATTTTTTCTTCTGTCCACGCATACAAGAGAAAAATAACAAGACAGACAACTTCATTCGGGCAAGAAACTACCAACTCAAGCAGGAAAACCCAAGGGCGCAGATTGGCAGGGAGCTTGGATATGATTTACCGATCAAAAATTCATGAATTTTACGCTAAAAATATTCTATTAAATGAATAGAGCAACTTTTTGAATTGCTGCTGAATCTGTTCAGCCTATTCCCTTTCGCTATATAATTGTGGGATCGAAGCTTGTGTAATAAAGTGCAATTCTTTGATGATTATAAATTTTAGTACATTTAAAGTAGCGTGAAAAATATGGAGCTCTAGAAAAGTAACCAAATCTAATCTTATACATAGTTGGATCTGATTGATTTCACACATATCTCAACTTTACACTTTGAGTACCTCTCAAAAACTTGAGCATTATCACATTTACATGATAAAAAGCAGATATCTAATAAGTACTTTTTCTATGGCCCTACTACAAAAACAAGAGCCACTTTCTAAAGTCTAAAACACACTAATCTAGACACCAACCTCTTCTAGCTTCCTAAATTGCCACAATTCATCAGTATTCCAAAAAGTGCTCCCCAAGTCCTCCCCAAACCAATCAATCCCCGCCACGTGGTGTTCAAAGAGGGAAATATCTTGGGACTCCAATTCTTGCATGTCATAGGTAGGAATGTTGTTGTCCACATGATAACAATCATCTTCAAGTGGGAAAATTCTGCCACAGGATTTTGCACTAGGAGGGGTTGAAAATCCTGGAATTTCAGGAGTTTCCAGGGAGGAATTGCTGTCTGAATTTTTCTCCAGGCTGCTTGGTTTTGGACAGGACGGGGGCTGGTTAAGAACTGGTGAAGGGGCTGTAAATTTTGGAGTTTCCAAGGTTGAGATTGAGGAAGAAGGAGATGATGTTACTGATGTTGAATTCTGTTCCATTTTTTCCAGCAATCTTGGCATCCAATACGTGCGAATTGCTTCGAGAAATTTCTTGCTGTTGGAGTCAACTTTAAGCTGTCGGGCCTGTTTTTGTACCCTTGTTCTCCAGTAATTCTTGATTTCATTGTCCGTTCTCCCTGGTAAATGCTGCGCAATTTTCGACCACCTGGAATCACAAAACAGGCTTATGTGATGAAAAATTTCAGCCAAAGTTTCCAATTTTTAAGGATTCTGATTCAAGGGTTCGATCTTGACTTGGAAAAACTGACCTGTTTCCCCATTTGCAATGGAGTTCAAGGATCAAGAGTTGCTCATGAGGAGTTAGATTTCCACGCTTAATATCAGGCTTCAAATAATTCAACCACCTTAATCTGCAGCTTTTGCCTGTCCTGTTAAGCCCTGCTGACAACAAAACAATGTCTGAAAAGATCAAAAATTTTTCAGGAAAAATTAAAAAGAAAGCGATATATTCAGAAAATGGAGCTTAATTTTGCTACCAGCAGATTTGGCCAAGGTATTCCATTTCCCTTCACCATGGCAAGTTATATACTCTATAAGAAGATTATCTTCCTCAAGAGTCCATGGCCCTCTTCTTAGCTCGCTTCCATCTTCAGAACAACTGCTGCTGCTGCTTCTTATGCTCTTGGGCATCCTACTTTTCTTACAGTTCATGATGATCAGAGGACAGTAAGAGAACAGAAGAGGGAATTTTAGTTTAAGGTTGATTGTCCAAGTGCCCACAAGAGGTTTTATAGTAGCTGAAAAGAATTTGAAAAAAAAAAAAGAAAAAGTGGGGTGGACCCCACTTTGGGAGTTTCCCCATATTATATGGCTTTATTTCTTAGTTAATACAATGATATCCCACAGAGAATTTTCTTTAGATTTGAGGGTGGTCAGTATGTGCAATGAACTAAGTTGGAGGAATACTCTTTTCGTGGGCATCTAAGTCTGCGGAATTTTTGGTTTGAATTGACTAACCACTGTTCATATGAAGAAAAAAAATATTTAAAATAATATATTTTTGTGATGATAAACATGGAGGACTTTGCATTGGAAATCATCTAATTAGTATCTTGAAAATCAAATTATGGGTTTCTCACAAAATCATAGTAATTATTAAAATTGAACGAAGTACTAGAAAAAAGAATCCCTTTGTCTTTTTACCTTTGAGATTAAGATTATGGTCCCAATAGGACAAGTACTAGGCTGTCTTTTTTGTGACATTAATTAATGCACTTAAACAAGTGTTCAAAATGTGTTAGCATTTTATATTATTAATATATATAAGCACAAAGGTATATATGGGGTTTGAAGGAAAGAACAAAGAAATGCCTAGAGAAAAGGGAGTAAAGAAAAGCATGTTCTTGAAAATGAACCCTTTTAATGTATCTTTATTGGTATGGTGGAGGTGGGGTTGGTAGGAAGAGTATCATCCCTTAAGTTTTTATAAAATTATATTAAAATTTAAAATTTTATTTTTTAAAAAAATAATAGGATTATCTTTTATATTTTATAAAAGTTTAATTTTATTTTTAATATGTGATTCCATCCCTGGATTGGGGTGGGGAAAGGGGAGGTGTGATTCCTTGTTTGTTCTTTTTCCATGGAATTTCTATGCAAAGAAACGTGCTTGACTCGTATAATTATTCTTTTTATATTTCAATAGAAACGTGGGATTATTCGGTTTGATAAGTAGGGCGGCAAAAATATCAGGTATTTCATGGATTCCAAAGTTTATGCTTCAAGACAATAATGTCCCCCCAAAGCATAAGTTTGATTTCCCCTATGCTCATTTCCCTAAAACCAATGCCATTTTGTAGGGTAAAAATGTCCATTTGCAAAAATCTTGCTAACTTCTATGCCACTTAAAAAATTTAAAATTGGGCAAAATTTTATTGTAGTGAATTGATTACTAGTTATTTTTGATATGGTGTTTCTTCAACTTTATAAAATTTCTCCACTTATAATGATCCTCCAAAAAAGTAAGGGTAAATTGGGCATTTCACATAGAGAATCGAATTGGCACCTTATTTTGTTTAGTAAAGAATAACGATCTTCAAATTGATTCTTCTTCTTCTTTTGGGGGGTGCCGGGGAGGGGAGGGGGGCGTGGGGAAATCAAGTTTAGAGTAAAGATTTTTCGCAAATGTCATTATCATCATAAATAAGGTGCAATGACTTTAGATTAAGAGTTCGAAAGCAAATGACAGCGACCACAACAAAATTCTAGATGAATTTTGCTTTTATGACGTTATATTTGATATTTAAATTTAAATTAGAAAATCATTTTTTTAATATTTTTTATTTTATCTATAGATATAATTATTGTCTTATCACCTCAAGGCTCCAGTCAAATCAATAGATCCATACGGCCTATGGTGGAGTGTTGGTTCCGCCCGCTTTACTTCCGTTCCCGATCTCTTTAACCAGGTCAGGATATCCGCGCATCTTAGAATTAGAAGTCTTTGCATCATTTGTTTCAAGTTTTGATATAAAGTTTTTTAGAACTAACTGGAAAGAGGTTGAAAATTATGTGAATTACTTAAACAATCGTAATAAGCTCTACTTCAGATAATGACTGTCCATATCGAGATGGGTTGGAATGCATGTATGCCCAATTTGTCCAAAGTCAATGTTCTATTTAATAATATAAGATACCACTGTATAATTTTTTAAAATATTTCCTATACAATCAATTATTGTTTTCAAATTTTACTCTTAGCAACGACTAAGTAACTATTTGCTATAGTTAGAGTTGGTGAGACAAAATGAGAAATACTTATCACTAATTGATTCTTTATAGTTATGCTTTCTACATTGCCTTAGTCGTCCATCAAAGAGAGTCTCCAGTACATACCCACATTGTGCTTGTAAAAAGTGCACTAAAAAGTGACCATATAACTCAAAACATGAAGTTTTGAGGGGGGGTGGGGGGTGGGGGGGAGAAGTTGAGGATGTGAAAGCCCTCTCTATAGTTGTACTTTAACTGAAAAAAATAAAGGGTTAGGGGATGATAAGGATAAGATTGAATAATGAGAATCAATTATTGAAGTGGGAGGGGGGAGTTGATTCTATGAGTTGAAAGGTAGAAATTTTCTTCTTTGAGTAGGAGGTCTACTCTTAGAGATTGATGATTTGTCCCTTTATCCAATTTTGGATGCAAGAAAAAGTTGATACTTTTCATGTGACCTTAGAGGTGTAAATTCTTCATGATTCATTCATATTCCTTGCAATAATTGATTGAATAATAATTGTTGGAATTTGAGCTAGCAATAAAATATTTTTATGATGAAAAGTATAAAATTTGGCTATGCGCCAAAAAAAAATAAAAAAAATCTTATTAGTTTTGTCGCATATTGTCATCGCAAAAATTTCATGACAATGAAAAATAAAAATTGCTGTAAAAAATTACATTAGTTTCTGATTCCCTAATTATAATGTATTTGTATTAATAATAAGGCTCAAACTCAATTTTGATTTAGTTTTTTAGAAAGCTTATGAAATTATTTAATTAAGTCAAGTAGTGTAAATAGGAGGAAAAATAAAAAATAAAAAATAAAAAATAAAAAATTGTGAGCTATTTGCACTAGTGAGTTAGGGGTGTAAACACGTCGAGTTCGAGCTCGAGCTCCACAAAAATTGCTAGCTCGAGCTTGAGCTCATCAAGCTCAATTTTAAGGGCTCAAACTCAAAATACTGATATTGAGTTAAGCTTAAGTCGGATCACCAGAAAATTTTAAAGTAAATAAAAATATTAAATTATTAATATATATTAATTATTTAATTAATATATAAAAAATATTTAAAAATAGAAAAAAACTCATGAGCCGGCTCATGAGCTTTCGAGCAATCTTGAATGAGTTCGAGCTCGGCTCATCAAGAAGCTCGTGCTCGAGTCAAGCCGACTCATGAAGTTGACTCATCTTACACCTCCAAGTGAATAAATGGGTGGTGGAATACTATCCTTTAATCGCAAAATTGGTTCCATGTTATGTTGTCCTTAGATGTTATTCTCATCTAAGTTGTGGAAAGTATGAAGGACGTCGAATCCGAAGTTTATCCAAGAAAAAGTTTGGCCTAAATCTAGCTAGGCTAATTAACTTTGGTAGCTATTCGAATTTTTGTTATAATTGGAGAAATTCAAGTGGTTCTTTCTATTCAAGGCTTGTTTCATTAAGATCATTCGATAGTTTTTGGATGATTATCTATTCTTATACTTAGCTATTTATCAAGAAGATGTTCGGTTATATATCTAATAAGATGTTAGATTCTCTTCTAAAAATAAATTTTTAGAATATTTAGATAAAATAAAATTTTAGAACTTATAAAATTATCTAATGACAATTTGAAGAGTAACATAATTAAAATTAAATAGTTTGTTGTAATTTTAAAAATATTAGAAATCTTTGCTTTTTTTGAAAGAACTAATTCTAAAATTCTGATATTTTATTTTGGGAATTTAACATATGTAAATTTTTTTAATTTTTTTATCAAACACTTGACACTTTATAATATTTCAGACATCTTATATAATATCTCGAAGAACTTGTAAGCTCATCCAGATACTTTTTTACTATGCATAATTATAGTTATACTTAGATAATTACCATTGCAATTTAGTTAAGTACATAGCGTAAAACAAGCATATATTAGTTAAGATATTTTATAGTTTTTTAAAATAATAAAGTTTTAAGTTGGATGTGTAATGAAATTGAAATATACAAGACTACAACATATGAGATAAAATAGACCAAGGCCCCATGCTTTATGAGGGGAACCATTTCATCAAGAAATTCTTGGAGTTGGGTGTGTTGGGTCCATTTACTGAGCCCAACAACAAGAGATCCGTTAGGAACCCACGATCTTTATTTTTTTAAAAAAATTATATTATTTGCTCCATTGAAATATTATACTAATATATTTTATAGTTTATACTTGGTAAAATATTGTTGTGCCGAAACAAGGGAATTAATGATTGATAAATAATTTTTTTTATCTGTTTTTAGACTTTGACGGATAAATTTTGGTAATCTGTTTTTTAGATAATTTTTTAAACATGTAATTATTATTTTTCTTTGGGAAAAAAATCAAGGTTTTAAAAATAAAATTGGACGAGCCGGTTAGGCCTGTGATCGGTGGCTGGTGCGGTTCAAATTAGACCAAAAAATTACTCGTAAATTGACTAATTATAAACCAGTAAAAAATTGGTTAAATCGGTATCGATTTGATTGGTTCTTGACCTGTTCACTATGTATTTTTGTTTTAGTAAATATATTAGGGTTTTAATTTCTTTCCCACTTTTCAAATCAATTTGTGGATCCTAATTCCTATCTTTTCTTTCCTTTTTTTTTTTTGTTCCTCCATTGCTCCACCCTCTGGCTGCCCATCTACTGTTGTCTGTTGCAACTCTCATTTCTTCACTTTGAAGAGAAAAAATTACAAGATCTCTATTGGAATATATTGGACATTTAGTGGGAAAAAACTTTTTCTATTTTGTTAATGAATTTGAAACTTAAAGGGATTTTAATATTAAATACTTGTGTTACTATTTGAATTAGATTATATACTTGTAATTGATTAATAGAGAAATGGTATTTTTTAAAGAACCATTAAAGAAAAAAATGACTAAAATATGGAAAAAAATTATTATTTATTTCTATATTGTTGGAATTTTTTTATTTTTTGCAATATATTAATTATATTATATATATTTATGACATTAAAAATAATTATTATATTATTATGATATCATATCAATTGAACTAGTTGTCCAACCAGTCGAACTGGTTGAAACAGTAACTAGTAACGTTATCGATTCTTTATCCGATCCAATATTAAAAACATTGGGAAAAATACCACATTTGGAATTTATTTAGGCTGATATATATATGTGGTACTATAGGTCGGTAATGGTACTAAAGCGATATTCTGAAAGGCTGGACCAATCTTGTGGTTATTTACCAATTTAACCTTTGGCTATCAACATTAGTCTTCAATTTAGTAATACCAAAACTAAAATTGGCAAACTTTTTCAATTAACAAAATCGTGTTTTGAGTTTTATTATTTCCTTCTATCCTCACCTCTATGTGTTCACTCTGAATTTTTGGGTATGTGGATGTGCAAAGAAATGAAACTTTGGTATATTTGACCTTATTTTATTTTGATAAAATCAAACATCGTATAAAATAATTCACAAGTTATTTTTCTACTTTCTATCATTCGTAGTGCTTTTCATAAGGATAATTTTCCCTCCAATATATATTATAGTACGGGACAGTATCTCGATGTAGTTAAGTCTTTATCTCTAACTACGAATTTCATCATCCCATATTGAAAGAGTCGACGATTTTGAAACAATTTACAAGTTCTTCCTCTTTCTCGCGTTTTTGAATATTTTTTTTCCAGCATGATACAATTATCCTACTAATGCATATTGAAAGGACAACTGAACCTTCATATTTGACAACAAATCTAATTAATTATCGTCAAAATATAAACTAAATTGACAATATCTGTATATCAAATCTAACTTGAATTAGAATTTTTCCTACAATAACCAATACATATACCTAATTGATTTTAATCAAGAACGTAAATTTCAACTTTCCTGCATGTGATAAGGTAAGATTAGTTTGGCAAAAGATCAAGAATCATGATAGTGTATGCTGAACTGGAAAAGGTAAACCATATCATAATCATCTGATAAACTGAGAATTTGCAAAAACCAATGAATTAAGTACATAATTATATTAATAATAATTCTACCAAAGTTCAATGTAAATGAAGCACAAGTACCCATGTCCCTAGGGTTGTTCGAAGAAATTCATCGTGATTTTAGGCAGACAAAGAAAAAAACTAAGTACAATATGGATGGTAAAGAAGGCAGAAGAATACAGACCTGTCGAGCCTTGGTGAAGATTTCATATTAATGATTAGATTTAGAGTCTATACTTTAATTCCTAGGTTTATGGAACTTGTGGCCCATACATACAGCCAAGCCAACTCCTTAAGTGGGGATATGAATGCGACTGTTGATTCTTCCATCTTTCCCACAAATGGGAAAAAGCTCAGTTAGACTTCCCATGCATTTCATCCAACTTTAGGTATCAAAATTTAAAACCATATTCTTTGCATGCTTGCATGCTTAAACAACAAAGGAAATGAAAGTTGTGCGCATGGGAATGAAGAAAAGGGGTTATAGAGGAAAAAGGAGAAAGAGAGACCATTAATGCGTGAAGGGTGATTAGAGGGTTTTTATGGTTTTATCTAGCTTCATTCCACATTGTTTGTGGGGATAATTGGGCAAAACTTTTGAAAGTTTGATTGGTTGTAGAGTGAGGTGTATGTTTGGATAAGGGATTCTTTAACATGTAATCAATATATAGATAAAAAAATTAGTGTTTTTTTTTAAACTTAAATAATATTGATGTTGATCATATTTATCGTCAGTCATGAAGGACTATGTTCAAGGTGTTGTTCTGCGCACAAATACACATTGGTGGGATTTTTGCTTTGAAAAGATTACATATTGATGCAATTTCAAGTGCTTTAAAAGTGATGAAAGGGAACAACTTATAGTATATTTCATAATTTTCTACTCTTTCTAATGTGGGCTAAATTAAATTGTGTGCGTGTCATCGTAACTTCTTAGTCGAGGATTCTAAGAAAAAATACATGGTTATTGTTCTCACAAACAGTACTAGTGATGATAATCAGATTTGACACTAAAAGTGCATTTTTTAAAAAATTTTTGTAATAAAACTTTAGTGGATGAGAGAGAAAAATAATTTATAAATTATGATTGAAACTTTCTCGACTCCTCTCAGATATAGTAGTACAAGGTAGATGCCATAGAGCATGCAAAATTAATACATTAGGTAAGGGATTTTCCAAAAAAATTTGAGATAATTAGGGAAAGATAGTAGGATTTATTTTGCTAGCTGCCAAATCGGTTTTATTGACCCTAATTAATGTGGATGGGGTTGTATATGAAATAATTAAGGGACATGGTATTTTCCGTACTAAAGGTACTAATTAACCATAATGTGGGCAGATTATTGGGTTGGGATTCCTTGGAGAATTAAAAAAGGTTTGATTGTGTGGTTCTTATTCATGGTTGTGACTCAACTCATATAAATTGCAAGGAAGGTGTCCGTTGAAATGCCTCCATGAATTTTATCCCATTTTTAGGATGCAACCCTAATCAAATCAATTTTTAGGAATCATGGCTAGAAATTATATTTTTTGGTTGTGTAAGTTGGTTTGTTTTGAAATTCCATTACTTATGGATACAGAGGTTCGAGGTTCGAATTGAATCTTTGGTGTCTGTATATGTAAATATAAAAAAAATTTCATTATCTTTTAATTCATTTTGTAATATTAACTTACGGACTCAAGTTATATAAAAACAACAAAAATGGAGATGTCTATGCTAAAAGTATTGGCTAGTTCTAGGTTTTGGATGATGCTTGCTTAATTATCAATTAGAAGATTCAGCTTTAACGAATTATTATTAGGTTGATAGTAATAATTGTAGTCGCTTTAATATGTTAAGAATACAGTATTTTTTTTATTAGAATTAGTATGATTCAACACTAGCTGTGAAAAAGGAGATAGCTATGGCAACAATAGTATAAAAAATCAATCCAATGACCCTCAGAATAATTTTTTGGTTAGGCAATTTGAAGGGAAAGCAATTTCGCTTTAATTTAACAGAAAATTTAAATATTACTAAAAAAATTAAATATTGCCCTAAAATTGATTGAAAATTCAAAATTTTAAGAATTTTGGAGAATGATTAATGCTTAAAACTAATTTAAAAAAAAAAAACTTGAGGGATTTTTAGGAGTAAATGTTGTAAAATTGAGTGTATGCGACTTACAACCAAAAAAATCCAATATTTAATTTTCTACCAATTTCTAGCTAAAAATTTAAAAGGCTTATTTGTTAGTGTTCTCCTGAACAACTGTTACCTCCAAAACACAAATAAAAAGGAGTATGAATTCCCCCAAGCAATCACAAGAGCAATATTTTCCCCCCCAAAATATCCCCTAAAACATATTACAATTGATTATGTACACATAAAAAAATAAATTAAATTCACCTAACTAACTTGACAAAAATTGATTGATATAACATATAGAGTCAAAAATTTCTCATTCTAAAACACTGTTCAACAAATCAGATCATCTCAAAACACAACCTTCAAAATAAAAATAAACAAATATCATATTCTCCTAACTCACTCCCAAAATACCATATTCTTCTAAACACTTTTCTCAAACAACCAAAATACTACTAAATAAACTCAAAATTTTTGGTTAATTTTAAATTCCAACCAAATTTGTCGAAATTCCATTGGATCTATGGAAGTTGGACTGAGAGCACAAAACAAATATATACAATAAAACTTAAAGATAGGCCAACTTACCAAATTAAAAATACAATTTCTCCAACCACACATGTATAATTTTATTTGAAGACCCATACAAGTAAGATTTGCCGTGAGACCATGCTATGATTTGGGCTGCCTTTAAAGTCTATATCCATTTCAATTTAAATAAATTTGGTAGCCACATTTACTATTTTGCTAAAATGAGTTTGATTTCTTTATAATTTGACTATTGTGACCGGACAATTGGGTTTATAATGAGTTTTATGAGACTTTAGTAGTCATTTAGTGTCTTATAATTTAGTGGCATAAGTCTTTCCTTATTATATGGGAGGTCTCGTATTCGAATTTAAATGAATTTTTTTGTACACCTTATATGTGCATATGGTTGAATTACAAATAGCAATTAATTTTCAATATTAAGATTGTTAGTTTCTTTTCTTTTTTTTTTTTCAAAATTTGTTCCTATATTTTTCATTTCCACAATATATGGATTCTCAATCTATTAATTCCTTTATCTCCACCATAAAATCACGAAAAAAGTTAATCTAATTGAACCTTACTTTCATTTTTTTTATTTCATTTTATATTTTATTTTAATTTGATGAATATATGTTAAATATATCTAATTTTTTAATTAATTATTTAAAAAATATTTAATCATAAAATAAAGTTGAACAAAATATAAAATAGAATAAAGAAACCAAACTGAACCCCAGTTGGCAAACGAGTTTTTTCTTTCTAATTGAAATATTATTTAACTATCAAGTCACATATCAAGAAATCATAAATCTTGCCCATTAAAAATAAAAATCAGTAGCCAAAAGTAATACCGCACATACATATACATATATATATATATATATATTTAGGGTGGTCACTGCTTGGCTCTATGCCAGAATTTACCCATAAATAATTTCTTCTTATTTCCAAAAACCCAAGAGCACAATTATCAAGAATCAGGTCACATCCTTATATATGTGGAATCATACTTAATCAGAACAAGAAGCAATTAATGGTCCCACTTACTGGATTTATGAAATGGATTGTGGACCCACCAAGAAACCACATCCACAAAAATAACTTTTCCCTCTTTATTATTATTTGTTTAAAAAGATTTTCTCTCATTTCTACCCAATCAAATTATGCTGTGTGAGTTGTACCCCCCTGGATTCCCGTTGTACATTATTTTGGCACAGTGAGAATTCACATGGGCCAAAAGCTAGAAATCTTTCTTTAGCAAAGCTGATGGTTACATTTCATGGGCATCAAAAACTTATATATTGACCTCAATCTAAACCTAATCATATAAGGACTAGTTAATTTCATTTCATGGAAGAATTCAGTGTAGGCCATCACAACCCTAAACCACAAATGAGTTCAAATTCAAATATGGATCTTTTCATCAACAACTTGTCTCCAATGGAGGGTTTCAACTCAACTGTTCATGGGATCATGGCTTTATCCAATGAGGGACTTTCTGATCATCATCATCATCAATCTCAGCTGTCTATGGCTTTCAGTGATGAAATCCCTAGATCATCCATCGGGCCGATTTTCGATCCGATGGCTCATTTCTTCCCATCAGGCAACACCATGAACATGATGGCTCCTGAGCCTGAAGTACTGGTGAATTCTTCTCCTTCGGTTTCTGGGACTGGTTTTCTTGGGCCTGATAGCAAGGTTAACAAAAAGCAGCATCATATACAGGTATTTTTGATTCTCCGGCCGGGCCTTTTAGCTTCTGACAATGATGTTGCTGTTACATTAGTTCTTTCTTCATACTATGATAGAACTTTGGTGGGAAGAAGAGGAAAAGGATTAATGATAGAGAAATGGAGAAGCCTCAAGAAGTTGTTCATGTTAGAGCAAAGAGGGGGCAAGCTACTGATAGCCACAGTTTGGCTGAAAGGGTATAATATTTCTTAAATTTTTTCATAATTTTAATTTATTACAAGCAAAAACCATGCATGCGGTTATATCTCAAAAAATATATACTGCTTCAGATTAATTACAGCAATTTATGGGGCAGTTTTATTTCATTGTAACATGAAAAAAATAATGTTTTCTTGGGCAACTGTATTAGTTACGAAGGGAGAAAATAAATGAAAAGCTGAGGTGCTTGCAAGATCTGGTTCCAGGATGTTATAAGGTAATCAATGGTTTTAAATTTTCTTAAATATCCAGACATACTATTAATGTTTATTTTTCTCTAATTTATGTAATAATTAACATGGAACATTGAACTGAAATAATTTGCAGACAATGGGAATGGCTGTAATGTTGGATGTGATAATTAACTATGTACGATCTTTGCAAAACCAAATCGATGTAAGATAATTATTCTTTGTGAATCTGCCTCAAATCTGTCAATTCCACTTTCTTGTCAAGATTTTGTCCTCTTTTTTTTTTTGGCCCTTTTTGCTAACTTAATTTTCATTTATAGTTTCTCTCAATGAAACTGTCTGCAGCAAGTTTGTTCTATGATTTCAACTCATCAGAGGCAGAAGCCATGGAGACAATACAGGTGACATAAATAAATTCTTACTATGATATACAATGAAGTAAAAACATTACATTTATTTGGATTATGGTCATATTTAATGATTCTATTTTCATGCAAACATTTTTTTCCTTGTTAAATTTCAAATAATTGAACAATTTCCTAATGTCCCTTTTTCTTCTTTTATTCATTAATGCCAATCTTGGCTTCAATAATTTTTGTTAAATTACTGAGGAATGGGTTTTACAACAGGGAACAGCCAGTGGGTATGAAGCTGTACAAGGGATGGAAAAACTTGTGGGAGAAGGTTATGGAGGAATTTCCCACTTCCAAACAGCTTGGCCTCTTTGATTTATATATATCTTGATTTAAAATCTAATTAATTATGAAAGTTGCTTTTCTATGGACATATACACACACAATAATATATGTCATCATCCCACTTAAAATTTGCTCGCTTGTCCCCCTTAAAAAAAAAAAATTCTGACATGATTGACTATATGATTTCAGCCCCTATGTTGCTTTGAATCAATATATGTATCTGTATCATTCTTGATCATATAATCTCAACTTTGTTGTGGTATACTTCTTCTAAGTTCACCTTCTACACGTAGGGGCACACAAATGAAGCGAACCAGGGCTGGTAGAGTCAGTTGCCCTTTTCCATATATAATTTTTATAATCCTATATCATATAGGTAAAATTGCATTTTTCATCATGTAACTATGCTCATTTAAGAGTTTTATTTTGTAACTTGTCGAATTTCAAATTTAGTCCTTAATATTTCATAAAATTATCGCATTTGATATGATTTTACCTAATTTTTTTGGCTAGAATTGATGATGCATCTTGCCGTCAAATCAAGCGTGCCACATCATCACTTTGGATGTCATATCATAAATTTTTAGCAAAATCAAGTTAAATATGACAAGTTTACAAAATATGTAGGGCTAAATTTGAAATGCAACAAGTTACGAAGCAATTTTATGGTGAAAAGGAAACATTAATCCTAACTAAGCTCGGTGATATGCAGCAACGTTGATACATTGAATTGTGCTGAAATTAATGATTCAATTGTGGGCATTAGGAAAGAATCTTTATAATTCTTGAAAATGTCCAAATACTAAGATGGCCTAACAGATTTTGGTGGTGGTTGTAAGACAGCCATATATAATGGATTGAATCAATGTGACAGTCATCATCAAGTGTAAGATCATTTTCATAAAGCAGTGAAAATAAATAATTAAGGGCCATAATCCCCTGATCCCTTCCTTCGACTAAGGCTCCATAGAAAATGACATGCATTCGAACAGCCTTAATAATGAACCGTTTTGAGGTCCCGCAGATAGATTTATGGATAAGTCCATTGCCTTGCTTCTTTTTCATTCTATTAATAATGAAATTGTGCTAATATGTAAAGAGGGGAGTTTGCCTCCCCTTTTGTCATCCCCAATTTCTTTTTTTTTTTTGAATAATATAAAATTATAATTTAAATCATCGATCAATACACGATTTGCAGATTATTTTTGTGGCATTTTAGGGTTCGTGATGGGGAAGAATTGTGGCTTCAAGATTATTATATATGTCAGAACTTGATGAGGTTTTAGTCAAACAATTAAGGTTGGAGTTACAAGATTCGACATATGCACGAGAACTTGAGTTCAAATTTTGAAAAAAATAATAATTAATAGTGTGATTTGGATATTGCTTCTTTAAAAAAATTTATCTATTGACCAATAAATGATTATTAAAGAGAAAATAGATCTAGGGAAAGAAGTAACATAGTGTGGGCAAATAATTATCTGATTTTGCTAGTAAAATTATGTTTTTAGTCCTATAGAATAGTAGGGCTGCAAAATGGTCTTATGTTTTTAGTCCCATAGAGTAGTAGGTCTGCAAAAATGGTGCTTTGCTTACAAGAATTTAAAAAATATCCCAAATTTTTTTAAAGAAACTTTAATATTAATCTGTATCAAAAAATGAATCTTGAATCTATTGTCTCCATAATCTAAGTCAAAAGATGAAAATTATTCAAAACTATATAAGGTACTATTACTTATTTACTTAACTAATGTGGGAATTTAATACACCCCATGAATACCCAAAAACGAACATTTAGAGCGTAAAATAACATGAAATATGTAGCCGAATAATACTATGTAACCCAACACAAAAAATGAATGACTTTGATTACATATGATCAAGGAATAAACGTTGGGTTTAACTTATTCAAAAAGCTAGTTCAAGAGTTAGAAATTGTCCAAAACCATATATAAAGCTTATTGTTCATTTACTTAACTGATGTAATAATCTAACAGTTGCAAAAACCTATTCTTGGAAAATATTTTGTCTATTTCGCATGATTCAAAGACCAACTTTGAAATTCAATTTTTCCATATATTAATAAGAAGAAGGTTCTATTTTTATTTCAAAAGAAATATGTGTGAATTAAAAATTAGATTTATGGCTTTACAGGTTCGAATTTAAATTCTTGTTATATATTTATTTTTTGCTCTTGCAACTCAGATTCAAGATACTGTAGCTCTTGAAATGAGTTTGGGCCACTTTCTGTTTCTTTCCTATTCGCTTTTGTTGTTTGGCCCATCAAGCCTTCCACCTTAGTGAAGTAGACAATTAATAATTGAAACTACATTGACAAACAATAATAGAATTAGGATGTCATAAGTTCATAAATACATGGGCGAGTAAATATCCAAAACTATTGAAAAGGGAAATTTATTTTTATTGAAGTAGACAATTAATAATTGTAACAACATTGACAAACAATAATAGAATTAGGATGTCATAAGTTTATAAACACATGGGCGAATAAAAATCCAAAACTATTGAAAAGGGAAATTTATAAGAAAAGAAAAAAGGAAAAAATCAAGATTGTTTTGGGGACACATAAGGTGACATATATATGGGTAAATACAATATAGAAGAAAATGGTTGATAAGTAAAAGTAGCATCGATTTAAGAAATTATAGGTGAAATGCTCAAATAATATTATTTTCATTACATTTATATATATTACAAAATTTATATTTTAAATTCAAATGAATTTTAAATATATTATTTATATACCAAAAAATATTCGTTGTATACATAATAATTCATTCCAAAAATAAAGAAGTGTAGTTTAGTGGCTTGTAACCCAAGTAGTATTTATTTTTCCTATTATGTGGGAAGTTTTGTATTCGATTCGAAATGAGTGCGGTGTGCATCTTATGTGTATTATGTATAGTTTATACTTTGATTTATTTAATTTAAAAATAAAAAAATATTGATTTCTTAAGAGAATAATAATTCGTTGTTTGTAATATTTTTTCTAAATAAATAAATAAATAAGTGTAAAGTGCATTATGTGAATATCAATGTGGCATAATCCGGAATAAACGGAATGATACAGGAGAATATAACTATTGAAGCTACAATTTAACATCATCGGATATGACGAATTGATAAGACAGATGCAAATATGAATTACCTATATATGAATTCTCCATTTTTGTTTAGTTGCAGTCCGTGAAGATTGATTATATACTACTTAATCTCTTTATTTATTAGATGTTTTTTATTTAATTCATACATGCATGCATATAAAAAATTATTAAATTCCGATTTACAAACTTCATACATACAAATGGAACAGTAAAATTATTAAACCAATTAACCACTCAACTTATTATAATTTAAATTTAATTAGAAGTTGAGTTTGCAACCATTATAAACTTTTATTATCGTTTAATTTGTGATATTGGAATATTAAATTTTTGTATTATTTTTAGGTTGGTCCCGTTCCTAATAAATTCTACATGTAAAATAGGACATATCATTAAGTTTTACGTCCTTAATTTTAAATTCTTCTACATAATAATTTATGTCAAGCATTATTATGATTTAATTTGTGATATTGGAAAATTCTGTATTTTTTTAAGGTTGGTCCCATTCCTAATTAATTTTATACGTAAAACAGGATATATCATTAAGTTTTACGTCCTTAATTATAAGTTGGTCTACGTAATAATTTACGTCAAGCATCAGTAAACTAAATAATTTTATTTCATCTTATGACTCATCTTATCGACCAAATTAAAAGGACTTAACGATTTTATTTCATCTTATAATTCATCTCATCTACCAAACTAAAAGGGCTTATGTCGTATTCTTTCTCAAAAATCAAACGTAGCCTCGGCAAATTTAGATCCGAATTGCCCAAATTATAGGGGTAAGACACATCTTCATCTCCATCCTTTTTGAAAACTCAAGCTTAATGTTATTGTGTACCTATCTCACAATATGAATGCTCATTCATTGTGGCACTAAATCGTCCAGCAGAATAGTAACACAAACACGTACACACCCAAAAAAAAAAAAGAAAGAAAGAAAAAAAGGAAAGAGAAAATGGAAGGAAGAAAGAAAGAAGAGTGGTGTGAGTACTAGAAATTTCCTTGTGGCTTTAATAAATTTATACTGAATTTTAGGTCGAGTGGCTGTGGTCCAATGGCATTAGTTATGTGGGAGGTTAAGGGTTTGACTCTAAACGGCTTCTGATATGCGTACGCATGTATAAATAAATAAATAAAAATTACACTGAATTTTAATCAAAATTGGATAATTAATCAACTTTAAATCTAAAAAACACGAACACGTTAGGGTTATTGGGTCGTCAAGGAATTGCAATGAAACCCTCCAACACCTAAATTAATGATATATCTTGAAAAAGAATAAAGTGTGTCCATAAATATAAATGAAAAAAAATTCAGACTAAATACTCATAATTTGTAATGAAAAAGATATTCATAATCGTACTTTTTTTGATATCCTTAATTGATGGAACTTTATTTGGATTATCACACTATATGACGAATACCTATAATCGCATTGAATACATATATTAGACGAATGTAAACAAGAATTTATTATTTTTCTAGGAAATTTTTGACATTACCAAAGTACACCTAGAAAGGCATACACGAACTAGAGATGCGCCCATGCTAGGTGAATTTGGGATGTAGAAATTATAGGGGGCTGTTTCTAGGGACCAAACAAGTGGAATAGTGGATCATCCGGTTCTTCTCATCAGGGTTAGGCCGAACGTAAGGGTTTGGGTGGAAATTTTGATGCCATCAAATTAAAAACGTGCCAGAGATATCGAGGGAATGTTTGGTTATGTTTTTTATGTGGATGATGCGAAAAGATAATTTGCAAGAGTATTAATTGAAAAGAAAAATAATTTTATATTTTTGAAAATCGTGCATTTACATTTTTATACAAAATCTTTTATATGACTAAGAACCTCACTAATTGGGATCATGATCGCCCATTAAGCCACTAATTTTTTATATGCATTAGAATTAATAGTATGAAACCACGTGTAGCCCATATTTCTCCTTTTTCAGTTGTGCATGGAACTATTAGAACCAAAGCAAATTCTGATTGCAGCTCGGTTTCTCTTCTGAGTGCAGCCCGGCTCTTCTTCTGAGTGCAGTTTGGCACTTTGAGGGCATTTTGGCTGCCGATTCCTAAATGGATTTTGGCTCATATTGAAGTCAGCCCGACCCTTGAGAAATTTCAAGCAATACTGAGTGGCAATTTTCATGAATACCTTTAGCTCAAACTAGCGGTACATCCACATTAGTGGTTTTATTATATGCTTATTATGTGTTTTAGGAAAATAAATTATTAGAGAATGTGAAAATTGTATTGAGGAATGTAATTGATTTTTGATTATGTTTTAGGCATAGTTAAAAATTGATTTTGGAAATTTTGGTATGTTTGTTTATATTTTAGAGGAGATATTTTTTTATTATAATAGTCAAATTAGTACTTTTTTGTTGGGTTTTTAACGTAAAAATAAAATTTAATAATTTTTTTGTTGTTAGAAGAATAATAAAATATATACAATATATATACAATATATGTATGTATATATTGAAAAATGGGGAGGTTTTGGGGAAAATAAAAGATAGTAGAGGGTGTTTTGAGGAAAAAAATTATGTTTTGAAGGAAAATGAGGATATATTTGATTATATTTCTTCAAAACAAAATTGTTACGGGAAAACATAATTAAATATTTCCTAAATATCAAGTACATCTCATTTGTAGAAATAAAAATTTAAATAGAGGAGTTATTCAATTCAACCAGGTTGCAACTTAATTACATCCGAACTGCTTTGTGCCCTGGCAATAGGTATATTCAATTTGTCTTTGCTATTGTACCTATAATGCATACATACATTTATTTTTCAAGATTTTCATAGACACGAAAGTCGAAACAGCTTGGAAAAACAGTAGCGCTGGTTTGCATTGACAACAAAAATAGGTTGACCAATCAGGTCTAGAGTTGTCAATTGAGCGGATTTTAATCGGAATCTTATCTGAATTCGATCTAATAATTTAAAATTTTTAATTGATAAAAGATTCGACAGATATAATTTGATTAAAAAAATCCGTAATTCAAAATAAATGGAATAAATATAATTTGATTCGATTCGATCCATTAATAATCCGAATTCGAATATGTATAGTATTATACATAGATATATACATAGGGTTCTATAGCAATGTGAAAATGAATTTTTGGATGAAAAACGTAATGAGCTCTTACGCAATATATCAAATTAATTAATTTTCATATAAACTGTTAGATTTGGAAGTTATCTACATTATAATTATATCACTTGTTTCTCTATTTTTATAACAAAAAATGATGTAGGAAAAATAATGAGTAGGAGCTGAATGTTGTTATATAAAAGAATGCAATACAAATCTTAATTTGACCGAAATGAGTTTCTTTTTTATATAAAATTTTAAGTTTATAATTAATTGATTGAAAAATCAAGTATATATGCATTTATAATATCAAATAAATACTATTATCAGCAACAAAACCTAAAATACAATGATATGACAAATAAATGTAATTAAGTTATATTTTATTATTGCTATATGATAAATAGACTTGAAAAATTATTCGTTAATATGTTGTATGTATGCTTTTTTAAGGATAAATATTTTGTATTTAGATTCTATTAATTTTTTAAAAAAATAATGAATATATAATTTTTGAGAGTATTCGGATTCGGATATTCAATTTTTATATGGATTCGGATATGGTTATAATAGTCAAAATTCTATAAGATCTTAGGTTGGATTCAAATATAATATATTCCTGTCGGATTTAGATCCAGCATGATCCGATTTGAATCCGACTCATTAATAGCCCTAATAAGGTCTATACAGTAAAGAATTTCTGACTTATTTTTTAAATATTAATAAATTTTATTAATTTTATGATATTGATAACAAAATCATTATTGTTATCATCTTATTGATTTCACCCAACCCAATTCCAAGGATTTTACCCTCATAGCTACTGAATTTTTCATCTCTGATCATCAGTGAATGGTTACAAGCCTTTATGAGCCCATTTGATTTTATTTTCAAAAGCTATTTTCATTTTCAACTATTTTTAAAAGTTGAAAAGTTAATTATAAAATAAAAATAAAAATTAAAATATATTTGGATAAAATGTTGAAAAGTAATAATTAGATAGGTTATAGGGTTGAAAAGTAGGCTAATTTATATTTTTTTATGTTTAAAAAGATTTAATTTTTTAAAATATATGTATATTTTATTAATTTAAAAACAATTATGGTTACTTTATGTCAAATCAAAATTGAATTTCATTAATGAATAATATGATGATAGAGTAGGTTTAGAAAAAATTTTGAAAAGGAAATGTGTACTTTTTTTTTAAAAAAAATTATGAGAAAGTTTTTATTTCCAATTTTCATTTTTGGATGAAAATGATAGAGTAGGTTTAGAAAAAATTTTGAAAAGGAAATGTGTACTTTTTTTTTTAAAAAAAATTGTGAGAAAGTTTTTATTTCCAATTTTCATTTTTGGATGAAAATGAAAATGGACCTTGGAAATGAAACCAAATAGGCTATATATATATATATATATATATATATATCAGGGTCTCATAAAATAGACACAAAATGGTAAAGGATAATGAGCTTAATTTCGACTTATCACCAAAAATAAATTGGGTTCAAGGTTAATTTTGATTATAGGCAAAAGGATGTTTATGAAAAATAAATTTTTATTTCAAAAAATAAAATCATATTTTAATATATTAAAAAAACGTAGGCTTTGTTTGGTTATATTTTTGTTCCAGGGAAATATAATCAAATATATTTTTATTTTTCCTCCAAAATACACATTCTCCAATATACACATATATTATATATATTTTATTATTATTCTAATATTAAAAAAATCACTCTATTTTATTTTCACTCCAAAAATCCAACAAAAAAGCATTGATTTAATTGCTAAAATAAAAAATATCTCCTCCAAAATATAAACAAATATATAAAAAAAATAACTTTCATATTCTTTAATAATTCATTCTCCAAAAATATATAATAAAATCAAACTAAAAAAATATAACCAAACACAACCATAAGTTTGGCAAGAAAAGGGTATGTTTTAGTCATTAGCTATGTCTACATAGCCAACAGTTTTTCAATCTTTAAAAGTGCGGCGCCCACTCCGCCACTACTGTTACTCCCATTGGTTTTATTGATTTAAAAAAAGCTTCCATTATTAATGTAGTCGGCTAAATAGGAGAATTAGACTAAGTTTGGTCCAAAATATTTATATTGATGAGATCAAGAAATGAACCACAAGCATGACATAAGGATTAAGAAATTCGAAAAATGAATAAATTATAGCAATCTCTCTCTCTCTCTCTCTAAAGTATATTTCGATGAGTTTGAAAATAAATAATTCGATTGAAATGATTCTGAGTTTAAGTCAAATTATTTTGATCTCAAATCTTGAAATAAAATAGGAATTAAAATTATTTGGGAATTTTTTCATTGAAAATATTTTAATGCTCAAGTTAATTGAAAAAAAAGAGAGATAAAAATCGAAGAGAAGTACACTGTAATGGAGTTAAAATTGTGTTTACATACTTATGTAAAAATATGATAGTTGATGTACCTAATTAAGACCTTAGAGGCATATAAGTAAAAGATCCAATAAAAGGTGCAACATGATTAAACAAAATAACTTGATAAATACAATTAATATTATGACATGGCGTTATGTTTAATGGATTGAACTAATATAAATATCAACTTTCACAGTTAAAAGACATTAAATTATTTATTTTTTAATTCAAATATTGTTTTTTAGAGATTGCATTCTTATAGCAAAAGCTCATTAATGACACTTTTTGAGAAAGATCTCATATTTCAATTCCGTGCAGTATTATTATCGTTATAATTACACACAACTACCATATATCAAATCAAACAAAACTGATGTGGTCAGTTTTAGATCACCCCAATTCCTAAAATTCAATTGATAGGACAATTAGAGTCTTTGAATTTGAATCAACCAAAATAAATTTAGGACAAATTAGATTTTATCCCAACAAAAATGAAAAAGAATAAAATATTCCTTTATGAAAAAAACATAAACAGTGCTTCTCCTTATATATATATATACATATTTAAAAAAAAAAGCAAATTACCCCCTATAATCAGCGGTGCAAATCACGCACATCAAGTGTGCTTAATTATAGAATTTTTGTTATTGAAATGTTAATTTTACCCATAAATATTAATTGTTAGATCCATTGAAAAAAATTAATGATTCACATTACTTTTATCTATAAAAAAATATAAAATATATTTATATATACACATCTACATATAAAATTTATATATAAAATATATGTATATTTTATATATACTTATATATAGAAACCCACCACTCACCCCCAACAACCTATCCAACTCTCCCCACCCCAAGTGGCAGCCATGGCAGGTGGGGTGGAGGATATTATATAAAATATAATAAATTATTCATTTATTAATATATATTAGGTATAAATATATACATAAATATATTTATATTATTATATTGTATTATGTATTTATATATTTATGTTTATTATATTATATATTTTGTATTTACATTTATATATATAAATAAAAAAGAATAAATTAGAAAGATGAAAATAAAAAAAATTAAAAATATTTTTTAAATTTAAAAATAAAAAAATTGGTATAAAGAAGATGAAAAAAGATATATAAAAATATGTTTAAGTAAATAAATAAATACAATTAAAAATGTATGAAATAATTAGGATTAGTATAGTCTTTACATATTGAAATTAGGGCAAAACCATAGCAAATCTTGCAAGAGAGGCAATGTGCCTAATTTTTAAAATCACAGGGAGGTTTGTTGTCTATTTTTTTTTGCTCTTTTCCATTTTCACATGAGGATAAAATGCAATTTTCCAAATAATAAATTTATATACCAACAATGCGAACTCATGAATTAAAAATATGATAAACTACGGCATTTATGGTATCTCCCATCACTCTTAAAATTTGATTTTGGACAATTAGATTCCCCATTTTGTGGGCAATACAAGTGGAGTCCTTGGAGTTGAATTTACAAAACCCCTATAAATAGATATTACACTTCCAAGTTATACCCAAAAAAAAGGTTCATTTCAACTTCATATTCCTTAAGCAGCTTGGCCAAAAAAAAAGGAAAAAAACCAGAAGAAATGTCAATTTCCTTAGTCTGCCTCCCAAATACCTTGGCAGTAAAACCTTCTTCACTTACCAATCTCAGCTATCCTATGACGAAGTCTAACTTTGTCATTTCCAAGCCAACTCGTTTCCAAGTGAAATGTGCCCAAATATCAGCTCCAGTTCCTGTCCAGAGACGAAATACTGATGGGTTGTTATTTGTTATTCACACACACACACACACACACACACACATATATATATATATTAAATTAATTTTAGAACATATTGATTTTATTTTATATATTTACGCACACACGTACATCGAGAATTCATTACAATTCAAATTCCAAACTTTACACGTGCACTGGACCAACTAATCAATTGATATAATGATTTTTTTTTTTATTACTATTGTTATTCTTATTTATTTATTTAATTATTTGTTTGAATGGTGCAGGTGGGCCCATGAAATTGAGATGAGTGTGAGAGACTTTGAGTTGGATCAGTTTGGTGTTGTTAATAATGCAATTTATGCAAATTATTGCCAACATGGTGAGATTTAATTTTTATCATATTTTACATGAATTTTCTAATTAATTTGAGATAATAACATTAATAATTAACATTTTTAACTTTGTAAATTGAATGAAAATTAAAGAAATTTAACTGTTAGTGAATATAATTTGATCTGTCGTAATTTGGACAGGGCGACATGTGTTGATGAAAACATTTACCAGCTCAACCGCTGAGGCGGTTGCCCGCAGTGGTTTTTCATTGGCTACAGCAGAATCGTCCTACAAATTTATTGCTCCTTTGAGGGTAATTAAGATTTCCTTTCTTTCTTTTCTTCTTCGTCTTATTTTTACTTAGGGAACGTTACAATATTAATTACGTGCAAATTTCGAACTCCTCGATCAATATTGAAAGTTGATTATAATTAGGGGCGTAAATGAGACAAGAAAATTTGAGAACAGTTTGAGCTCGTTAGTTAAATGAGTCAAGTCGAGTTTAATAATATTCAACTCAAAAAGCTCGCGAGCCTAAATAAGTTTTTTTTATAATATATATTATAGCAAGATCCATAATAATAATAATAATAATAATAATAATAATAATAATAATAATAATAATAATAATAATAATAATTTTTTGTTTGTTATTTTTAGAAAAATAACAAATTTTTTTGAAAAATTTATAATTATAAATTTTGTTTTTTGAGTCTAACTAAGCTCGAACTAATTCAAATTTATATAAAATCGAGTTCAGTCAAACTTATACAAATCAAACTTTTCTGTTTTCCTATGAAAAGCCTTATCGAGTCAAGCTAGACAAGACTCAATAAAACTCATCAAAGCTCGATAAAACTCGCCTAAGTCTTCATTTATTTAACGAGCTAAGCTTAAATTTGCTAAATTCAAACTCGACTCAACTCATTTACACCTCTAATATTCATAATATCAAATTCTAACGCAAAACATTACTCTGCATGTAATACTATATAAATAAACTAATGAACAACTACTTTGATGGGACTTCAATTTAAAAACCTCATAATTTTGTCTTACAACTTTGGCAAAACCTCAATGGGGACAAAATTTCCTAGTATGTGTTGATGTTTTAAAGAATTAATGATGAACAAAGATTAAGAGGTTGTTTGATTGAGTTTATGAATTCCTCGAGACATCTATACTGCATAAAAAAGATAAGATATCGAGTTTTAAATTTAGGTACATAATAATGATTTTCACATTAATATACAAAAATTTTAATTTACTACAAATAATCCTACAAATAATTTACAACTCCATTCTTCCACTATAAATCACATCTCAAGTTCACTCTTCATAAAGCCCATCACCCACCTTATAATCCCAATTTCTTTTTAAATTTATTACTTCATACTTGTATGGACAACGCGTAATAATAAGTAATCTTATAATTAATTATAAATTTATTATTATTAATATTTTATAAATTTTAAAATCTTATTTCATTGAAAGACCACACCCTCTAAGTCTGATTGTTGATTTTACCAAAATTGACATTGAACTTCTTACAATAGTTTAACCAATATATTAATTTTCACTTCTATTTTAGATGATGCAGTATTATAATTCCATGTAAAATTCTCTTCTAGCTCCTTGTTCATAAACACAACCAAATTTCATCAAACCATGTAAACTTTTACGTCGATTTCTATTTCCACACCCTTAATTTAAGTTCAAATAACTTTATGCTCATCATCATGTCCATGTTATTATAGCTATTTTTCCCCTTATTAATAGAGTGGAGACAGATTTTTAGTGAAGATCAGAGTTTCTGGATATTCTAAAACTCGTTTATTCATTGAACAATACGTCGTCAAGCTTCCAAATGAAGAGGTTCGTCTTATCTTTTAACATTAAAAAAATCGTCCAACTTCTTTTCCGTCTTAATTAACTAATCGAATAATGTCCTAAATGGTTTAATTATTACAATATTTTCAGCCAATTCTGGAGTCGAGATCTACAATTATTTGGCTTGACAAGAACTATCGCCCGATGCGTATTCCTACGCTGATGCTGGGTCCAATCAAAGAGTTGTACTACGCTAGCGGAGGGTCCAATTGATGTAATTTTGAAGCAAGAATTGCAGCTTTTGCTTTTGATTAATTTGCTTAATTTAAAGCTTAAATAAGTTTATGAGTATTTAATGTAATTTTTGAAGAGACTTAGCGAAATAATATATGTGAAATGTACTAAATATTTTATTACAAAAATAATTAATTATGAACTAAATACAGTTGATATTTATATATAATTAAAATAAAGAATTTAAAATGATGGCGACGGCCAATCAATACTTTTTTTAAAAAAAAAATCACTCTCTTCTGTCAAACGGCCAATCAATACTTAATAAAACTCATATTCACTATAAAAAATATTATATTAGTGATAATATAAAAGTTGTTGCTAATAACAAGTATTAAGTATAATAATTTTTATTTTTATTTAATAATAGTTTTAAGTAACATAATTTTTATTTTGTCACAATACAAATCAATAATGGTAAAAATTAATATATCAGGTTGTCAGCATTGGCAATTAGTTACACCCTATGGTAATAATTTAATGACAATAAAAATTATCATTATGACTTATAACAAAATTTTCATTGTCATCAGGTTTTCAAATTGTCATAATGACAATTTAAACATTATTCTTGTGACTATTTGATTAGTTTGTAAAAATTATTAAGGTGACAAAATAAAATCTTTTGTCATTTAATACACATAATTAGTGATAACTATTATATTATTACTTATTATTTTATTATTAATGTATTTTTTTTTTCAGTGATTTTCTTCTTAAAAAGTGTCGATGAGATAGATCTATTGAAGAGACTCAAAATTAAAAAAAAATGAAAAAAAAAGAGTGTCGTTAAAAAATATTTAAAATAAAAATTATACTACGCCGACTACTAAGGTGCCAAAAGACAGCTATATGATCCACAATTTTTATGGAACTATTTCCCGATTGAAATCCGAGCACTAAAAAGAACGAATGTGAGTTCATGGAAACTAAAAACATGTTGGCCACGGCCGTTCTAAAATATTATTATTATGTTAAAAATATAATTTATATATATATATATATGTATTTTTGTGTAATATACTTGATTTACATATACATTTGAAAAAGAGAAAAAATAATACATAAAACTTTCTAATTATATATATAACTTTCTAATTTTTTTGTATTATCATCAGCGTCGTAACAAAATTTATATAAGCTGCCATGTTAATTTATGGTTCTAAAATATAAGTATTAATAGACATTTTAACATGTTTTAATGTTTTCTAAAAAAAAATTGATATTTTTGAGTATTTTAAATTATTAAATGTGCGAAACAACTATACAATTAAACTGAAACAATAGCATTTGTTCTCATTCTTGCCTCCGACTTGAAGCCAAAGGATTTCCTATTATTGAACTTATTACGAAAAGCTGCGTACATTATTTTATTTAGCACACTAGCGAAAGAAGTAAAAATTAGGTGGTCTTCCCTCGTTAGTAATATAGTGACATAATAATCAAGGAAGATTGAAATGATTAAAAAAAAAGAAAAAAAATCTTGATATCTCAATTGGTCTCTTCTACCATCTTTAGACAATAATTGAAGTTGAAAGGGGAAAAAGTTTGACTTTTGGCCGTCACTTCTAACTGTCCAAGCTCTTGATAGAGGCAAGAACACCTTTTGACCAGGCTTTGCTATTACCAACCTCATAGATCCAATTCAATCTTTTACACTATTGATTTGGCCTTTAAAGTTGGGCTAAATTAATGAGAACCGGAAGAAACATGGAGCGAAATGGAGTAAGGGGTTGAAAAAGGTGCATGGTGAACAGTAATTTTGGGATGAACAGTAAATCAAGCAGTGAGTAGTAACTTTGTGCTAGGGCACAAGTCACGCATGCCCCGGTGCGTGACACAAGCCGATGAGCCCAAGACTCAATTTTTGCTGGTATAAATTCAGTTTTCTTCTTGGGCAAATAGATAAGACACATACACGTGTGTTTTTAAGTGTTTTTGAGATAGTTTCTCCCAATGGAGTTTAGAACAAGGGTGTTGGTATTCTCATGAGATTTGTGGGATTCAATGTTTGTACTTGCAATTTGATTTGATATCAATAAATTTTTTTTCTTTGTTGGGTGGATTAGGCACATCCGCGAACCATGTTAAATCTTGTTGTCAATTACATTAAATTTTCTTTACTATTATTTCTTAGTTAGGATTTGATCATTCCAAGTCACAATAAGTTTGAACTTGACACTTCACAAGTCTCAAAGAGGAAACAAAAGATAGAAGGTGAAGTTGGTGAGAGCGCATTATCACCTAACCAATGGCGAAAAAACAATTCAATACAGCCTATCGTTTGGCTCGCAATAGGGAGAAGAGGCAAATCAAATTACTATAGCAGTTTGCATTTTCAGATCTGGTAGCTTATGCATTGAGTTTAGCTAAGGAGTTTGTAGAAGATGATCTAATTTCATATAAAGAGGCAATTTCTAGGCTAGATTCTAATAAATGAGTTGCAGTTATGAG
>JACGDI010005562.1:420471-441845 GCA_014898725.1 Jacaranda copaia
CCCACAAAAAAAAAGGAAAAAGAAAGAAGAAGTTCAATACAACTTTATATTCTTTCTGCAGCTTTGCAGAAAAATAGGAAAAACCAGAGAAGAAATGTCAATTTCCTTAGCCTGCCTGCCAAATACCTTAGCAACAAAACCTTCTTCATTTACCAATCTCAGCTATCATACGACGAAGTCTAACTTTGTCATTTCCAGGCCAAGTTTTTTCCAAGTGAAATGTGCCCAACTATCAGCTCCCATTCCTATCCTGGGACGAAATGCTGATAGGTTCTCATTAACATATATATATATATATATATATTTCTTAATTAAATTTTAGGACATAATTATTTTTCTCAATTATGATTTTAACTCTTTTGGAGCAGGTGGATCCATGAAATTGAGATGGATGTAAGGGACTATGAGGTGGATGAGTTCGGGGTTGTTATTGAAGCGATTTGTGCAAGTTATTGCCAACATGGTGAGATTTTTAATTATCATATTTTAAATGAATTTTTTGAGAAAATCTTGAGTTAATTTGAGATAATAACATTAAAGATTGAACAATTTTAACTTTATATATTGGATATAATTACAAGAAATTTCAGCGATAACGAATATAATTTGATCTGTCATAATTTGGACAGGAACACATGAGTTGATGAAAACATTTACCAGCTCAACTGCCGATGCGGTTGCCCGCAGTGGCTATTCATTAGCTACAGCAAAGTCGTCCTATAAATTTATTGCTTCTTTGGGGGTAAGATTCACCCCTCCTCCTCCTCCTCCTATTATTTAAATTTAGAGAATAGTATATCAATTTTCATTATGTACAAATAGCAAACTCGTGATCAAGGTGAAAAATACATCATTAATATCAAATAATAACAACAACAAAATTACCATAGTCATGTTGCCCTTGAGATTGTGAATCCAAGACCTTACGGCCCATTTGGTTTTATTTTCAAAGGCATTTTTAGGTTTCATGCATTTTTAAAAGTTAAAAAGTTAGTTGAGATGCATTTATATGAAATGTTGGAAAGTAATGATTAGAATATGTTATATGATTGAAAAGTAGGTTAATTTATATTTATTAAGATAAAATTCACTTTATTTCCTTATACTCAAACTCCGTCTCACTTTACCTTCATGTATTTTTAATTGCATTACTTTACCTCCTTATACTCTCAATTTGGCTTAAATTATTCACTTTCGTTAAATTCTCTTCATCTCCTTAACACCATTAACTTTTTCTTTTTAAAAGATGAAGTTACCCATAATTTTTAATTGTTCATTTAACAAATTAAACCCATTTTCTCCATAAAAAAGAAAAAATTATATTTGAAGATTTAGAAATATAAAATCACTAAAGACATATAATGAAAACACGTTTATTAAAGACTGACTTCAAATGCCTATATGAAATCTCACTTACATGTAGTTTTGTTGCTACTTTGTGCTAAAGGCAGTATTTTTTTTTTTTTTCAATTTTTGATGATTTCATAGAGGGATATATTAGGTAATAAAATAGAGTTAGTAAAGCAATTATATGGAGGAAAAAATGGGGTCTGCATATTATTAATTTGAGTTTTCTTTAATGAAAATCATTATTTCTTCTAGAGATGTAATATTAGTAAATGATATAAATTTTTGATATATTTATAGTGCAATCAATAGTGATGTTCCAGATTTCATCTTTCAACATTTAGCTTGGATATTTTAATTTAATTTTAATATTATTTTGTATAAAATTTGCATATTCATATAAGAGAAGAGTAGCTAGGAGAGATTGGCAAAAAAATATTGAGGTATAGGCATTTTGGGTATATTAATATAAAATATGATGATCTAACCATTTTTGTTTAGTTTGCTAATAGAAATTGAAGAGACTTTAATGGTGTTAAAGTAAGTGAAGTAAAATTGAGAGTATAAGGAGGTAAAGTGATGCAATTAAAAGTATAGGGAAGTTAAGTAAGACAAAACTTAAGAACAATTGGGTAAAGTGGATTTTGCCCTATTTTTTTATGTTAAAAAAAGATTTTTTTAAATATATGTATATTTTATTAATTTAAAAATGATAATGGGTACTTTATGTGAAATTAAATTTTCATTCATGTGATAGTAGGATGATAAGGAAGCTTATAAAGAATTTTAAAAAAAATATATGTATTTTTTTTCTTCAAAAAAATTATGAAAATATGTCTGTTTCCAATTTTTATTTTCAAATGAAAATGAAAATGGAGCTTCGAAATTAAAACAAATGGGATATTATAGCTTTAAGCCGGAAAGATGTCTTACTACTTTAGCAAGACGTCGTTAAATATTAAATTTTCTGATATGTGTTCAGATTTTGAATAGTAATTGCTAAAGAAGTATTAAGGGAATGTCCGGAAGCATTTATAAATTTCTCAAAAGATTTTATAAAATGTTTAAAAACTTATAAAAATATAATAAATGTTTGGTAAAATTTTTCTAAAGAAGAACTTATGTGTTGCGAAAATGAAATATTAAGATCTTATAAGTTCTTCTTTGAAAAATATAGAGTCCTATTCCTTTAAAATCTTAATAAATTTCTTTAATTTTAACTATATATATCATAACATTATCCTTATTAACACCTCATAAGTTAATTATGAAATTTTATTTTATCCAAACACTTTAATTAAATACTTATTTTTAGTATGGTCAAAGTTATATAAGCTCCAAACATATAAAACACTCTAAGTTTGATTGCTAACTTTACAAAAAAAGTGGCTAGGACTTCCTACAATAGTTTAACCAATATTTCAATATTCACCTCTACTTACAATATTGTGTTATTACCCTATATTTCGAATTAGAGTTATTGGGTTTTCCTATCGATTGTTCTCTATAAAATTCTCTTCCTCTAATTGGTAAGCATAGTCTAATTTAATCAAACCATATAAATTTTTGTGTCGATTTCTGATTTTGTACTCTTAATTAATTTGTGTTTAAATAAGTTTACGCTCATTCATGTCCATGTTCTCATAGCTTTTCTTTTTTCCCATTATCAATAGAGTGGAGACAAGTTTTTAGTGAAGACGAGGGTTCCTGAATTTTCCAGGACTCGTTTATTCATTGAACAATACATCATCAACCTTCCAAATGAAGAGGTTCTTCTTTTCTTTTAACCTTAAAAAAAAATTGTTCAACTTTTTTCCAGCTTAATTAAGTGATCGAATAATGTCCTAAAATAATGGCTTATTACAATATTTTCAGCCAATTTTAGAGTCGAGATCTACAATAGTTTGGCTTGATAAGAACTATTGCCCAGTGCGTCTTCCTCCGCAGTTCCTGAGTGAAACCAAAGAGATGTATCACAATAGTGGAGGGTCCAATTAATTGATGTAATTTTTGTAACAGCGGTTTTTGCTTTCTTTGATTCCCTAAATTTAGTATAAATAAGTGTATGAAATAACGTTATACGAAGAGAATTAAGCAAAATAATGTTGTTAATTGGGACTTTTTTTAAAAAAATTTTTGCTTTTAAAAATCAGGACGAGAACAAAACTTGGGTGATCATAATTTATTATTTTTTTATGTTATTCTCTATTTATGTTTGTATAATCATGAGTTTCTTTTAATACTGAATACTGTAATAGAAGAAGTTGCTCTAACTTAAGTCGATCCTTATAGCATAAAATAGTCGAATGAATTAACAATAGAACTCATCCCCAATTAAAAGATTGTTAACTAGGAGCTTTTTTTTTTAATTTGGGCTTTTATAGAGATAAAATTATAAGATAAGAGCTTTGAGCTTAATTATTATATCATTTTTGGTGCAAAAAATAAATAAAATACAACTAAAAAAGGTGCATAAACCTGCCATTTGAGTTTGGATTGAGGTAATCTGGCATAACTCCATAGCTAATTTGGTGGGAATTCATGAGAGAAACAAAATGCAAAAGGTTATGAATGTGAGGGAATCCCACAATGGATGTGAGATAAATTATGGGGAATAAATGGGATTATAAAATGTTCTTCTGTTTTGTATAAGACTACTTATTTCACATTAAAAGTTTTGTGTCTTATGTGTTATTCAAGTGTTGGTACTTGTTTAAGTATCAATTAAGGGACTTATGAACGTGTATCCGCAAGCACGTTGCGGCTGCCCGCCTACCCCGGTCCGGGCTCGAACATTTGGTTGAATTGTCTGGGTTAATTTTTTGCTGCAATCCAAATTTTATTTGGAATACTTAAAAAGATTGAATTTATATTACCTTTATTTGGAATTGTCCTAATATCTTGCTCAGTCAGGAAATCTCCTAACTAATCTTTTTGCTGCAGTCCAATTTTTATTTGGAATACTTAAGAAGTTTGAATTTATATTACCTTTATTTGGAATTGTCCTAAGATCCTGCTGAGTCAGGAAATCTCCTGACTAAGCTTGTGTCAAATTCCAATCCTTTTGTCTACCATAAGACCTTCCTACTCTTTTTTTCACGTGGTTAGGGTTGTAAATGAATATTCAAAAATTTATTTACCGTTCGTATTCGTATTCATTTATATAAAATTTATCTGCATTCATTTAAAACAGATATTATCCATATTTGATTAATAGATATTCAATTATAAATGGATACGGATATAATAAATACGTATTCGATCCGAATACATATTTATTAAATAATATATTATATATTTTTAATAAAAATCTCATAATTCATATATGTATATATATAAACTATAATTGAAGAATTAGGAAGAAAAAAGAATAAATTTAAAAAATTATTTTAATATAGAGAAAAAAAATGAAGAATAAAATTAATCAACGTAATTATTATTGATTGATTTTATAATTAATATACTTAAAAATTATTATTATTAAGAACTAATAATCAATTATAAAGTTAATTATTAATTAGAAATTACACTATTTGTTTGATTACTTTTTTTTAATGAAATTATATAGTTTATTCTATTAATTAAAATACGTATTTGTTATAAGTTGATAGATTTATGTATTTTTGTAAATAGATAATTCAATAATTATCATTGAATATAGATATAAAAAAATAATTTGAATACAGATAAATTTAATAAAATATGAATAGGTCTGAATTATTATAATCGGATACGGATATATCCGAATTCGATCGATATCCGACAGATACGAATTCGGATATCATTTTTTAATATCCGTCAAATCCATATTCATATCCGAATATTCGAAAAGTTAAATAGATACGAATATGAAAACAGTGTATCCGATTCGTTTAAAAATCCGTTTACACCCCTACACATGGCAATGCTCATTAGGCCAATTGTAAATAATTTTTTAAACATGTTTGTTAGGGTAAATTGGGTTTTGCCGGGATGGATGTGTTTGGGGTTAAATAAATGGATTTTGGAAGTGGTTATTTAGTTTTAATTTTATAGATTGGATTGAGTTTGAAGTTGGTTGAATAAGTGGTTAAGTTCACTTTAAAATCATCTCAAATAATAATTAGTTAAGTTTATTGAGAAGTCGTCTCAAACAATAAGTATAGTAAAAATTAAGGCTCAAAATTTGACAAAATTTGTGCAATTACAAATATTCCATTTATATTATTATACTATACAAATTATGCATTTTAATTGAAAAATTAAATAAATAAAAATCAAGTCTCTAAGGAGTAAGCCATGTAGGGTTTAAGGTTCAAAGGTAAAGGGAGTAGAACAATGTGGAGCCTAAGGAGATATAAGATGCGTTGAATCTAACAGAATTTGAAACACGTCGAACCTATTGTTATTCTTAAATACGAAATAAATAATACCTTAATGATTCTTCTCTCTTCTCTAATTAGTATGCAAATTAAACTCATTTTACAAAAAATGGAGGATTATTTTATCCCACAACTTATAATCACTATTATCGACTTCGACTTTTTGGCGCAAAATAAAAAACCTAATCTTATCTTGTTAGAAAAATTTAGGCACATAAGGGCCATTAATATAGGAAGAATAATTCTATCAACATAGGCACTTTTTCATAATTTGAGTATTTAAACCGATAAAATTTGGTGCTTTTCCACGTTAACATAAACTATCCTTAAACGCATTAACATAAACTATCCTTAAACGCATTTTTCTGTGATCCAATCCTTTTTCTCTTTCTCCACCATAGATTATTATATATACCAAATGTCTCCTCCTCCCATTTTCTCTCTGTCATGATCGTCACCAAATCAAACTGTTCATCAATAGCAATTTCTTACCCTTTTTTCCTCTTTTTTTTATCAATCAAGATCATCACTGATACAGCTATTACTCTCAACCTTGGATTAGATTTATTGTTGTTGTAACTCAAGAAGATCTAATCATAAAACTATGAAAGAATAGTAAAAAAATTCAACAAAAATTAACAATAAATTTAATGTGATTTGACGATTAGCCCAATCCACCAGACAAAGAAAATGATTTTATTGATTTCAATTAAAGTAACAACTATAACTTGAGTCCCATAAATATCATGAGAACACCTAACACTTTCGTTCTAAATTCCGTCTTGAAAAAACGATCCCAAAAGCAATTAGAATCACTTGTATATGGTCTATCTCAATTTGTCCCAAAAAAAATTACTTAAATACCCGCAAAAAAAAATCGTAGGACCAATGAACTTGCGATACACAAAACTATCTTGTGCCGAGAAAAAACTTCTTGCCGCGCACCTTGGCGCTGACAACTTGCGCCAGGACACCGGAGCGTGCAGTTCCAGTCTCTTTTGCGCCCAGGTGCAGCACTCCTCACACTTGGGCGCACGTTCGCTTGTTTGCTACCCCTGTTTTGCCTAGCACGCGGCCCGATGTGTAGCGTCCTGCCGACATGTGCCAAAGTGTGTTCCCATCATCCATTTTGTCTATTCAACTTTGTTTTCGTTCCATTTCTTTCTTCTTGTCAATTTAGCTCGAATTTCAAAACAAAATCAACAATTATAAATAATTTAAAACATTTTAATTGCATTAGCTTAAAATATAATATGTTTGTATTTTTATGTAATAATTTTTAAGCATTATTTAAATATTATACTTTTGATTTACATATACTTTAAATATTATTTTAATATTTTAGTTCTTCTCTTTGAAATATTATACTTTTGATTTACATAAGGAAAAGAGAAGAATAATATATAAAGATTTGATATATAAAACTTTCTAATTTTTTTCATTATCATCAGTTAGCATGGTAACAAAATTTATATAAACTAATATATTAATTTATGGCACTAAAAATTATGTTAATTACCTAATGTTAGGTAATATAAGCATTAATAGACATTTTAACATGTTATAATATTTTCTAAAAATGTCTTGACATATATACCTTAATATTGTTTCTCATTTATGGGCTTTGTGCATTATAATCAAGGTTTTGAAAACCGGACTAAACCGGCTAGTCTAGTGACCGGAGGCCAATCTGGTCCAGTTGAAGTATCAAAACTGGTGGTGGTCAAAACCGATCAAAACTATTCACTTTTTTTTTAATTTTAATATTTTTTAAAAAAGTAGAAAAAGTAAAAAAGAAAAGAGAAATTATGAGTTCAAGATGATGATTAAAGATTTTGAGCATGTAATTTTTTGAAACATGAATTTATTTTTTTGAAATTTAATGAAGTAGTAGTTATAAGTGAATGCTTATGTTTAATTTGTTATTTTACTTTGTTTAATCTTTTTTAAATTATGTTGAATATTTAGCGTACAAGAATTTATTTTTGCTTAAAGTTGAAGCAAGAAACGAATTATTACTTAAATTAATGTAAAACATTATTTTTTATTTATTTATAGTTGATTAATCGTGAAATAGTATTATTTTTTAAAAAAATATACTTAAAAATAAGTAAGTTGAAATTTTTTCAAATAATACTCCTTCTATATCAATTGAAGTTTTATTTTTTGGTGATATTAAAATATTATAAATATTTATAAAATTAAATATAATTATTATATTAATTCAATCAGTGGTCTGAATTAAAAACTAATAAAATCACTAATTCATTATTCGCTCCGATTTTAAAAATATTAATTATAATACTAATTTTTTTCCCCCTTCTTTGGGGAATTTAAGTAGGACATTTCTCGGAAAAGTCAGCAATTATTGCGTTAACAAAACCAAATGTGCTGTTCTAGTTGTGAGGAAAAAGGAATGAACTCATTCTAGTCTCATTGGGATTATCAGCTAGGAAAAAGCTATTGATGTAGCCGGCTAAATTAGGTACTAGACATTAAGTTTGAACCAAAAAAATCTATATTTAGATTATCCATTGACTCAAAGGCCTATTTGTTTGGTACATAGGAAATTGCATAAAGGATTACGAAATTCAAATAATGAATAAATTATAACAATTTTTTTCTTGGTATCTTGTAGTTAAATGATTGGTTATATTCTTCTGATCCCAAGTCCCTAAATCAAATATAAATTGAAACTATTAGCGATTAACAACGAAAATCTTCTTGTATTCAAATTAATAGAAAAAATAAGAGATAAAGATCGGAGAAAAATATATCGTAAATTGTGTGAAAATTGTAATTTCATACCTATATTATTAGTTATATATGACTATAATTAAACACAAGCCAAATTTAGGCCATTTGAGCTCCTAATAACTAATGGATAGGACCAGACAAGTCATTGATTTTGGATCAATCTAAATTAATCTGTCTAGCAAAAATTCATGAATCCTAAATTCGAACATTTCTATTGTCCCACGTTACTGTTAAAATTTGATTTTGGATAATTAGATTCCTCATTTCGTGGACAAAACAATTGGGTCCTTGAAGATGACCAGACCTCTATAAATAAAGATATTAAACTTCCAAATTATACCCAAAACAAAAGTGTTCATTACAACTTCGTATTCTTTAAGCAGCTTTGCAGAAAAATAGGAAAAAACCAGAAGAAATGTCAATTTCCTTAGTCTGCCTCCCAAATACCTTGGCAGCAAAACCTTCTTCACTTACCAATCTCAGCTATCCTACGACGAAGTCTAACTTTGTCATTTCCAAGCGAAGTCGTTTCCAAATGAACTGTGCCGAAATATCAGCTCCAGTTCCTGTCGAGAGACAAAAAACTGACGGGTTGTTATTTGTTATTAACATATATATATATATATATATATATTGCATTAAATTTTAGGACATACTGATTTTATTTTATATATTTACGTGCCCACACCCACACTAAAAGTTCGTTAAAGTTTGAATTCGAAATCTCATACTTATGTACTTGTGAGAGCGATGTCACTGAATCAGCTAGCCACTCATGGACATAAAGATTTTTTTTAAATTATTATTCTTACTCTTATTTATTTATTTAATTATTTGCTTGGATATATGGTGCAGGTGGGGCCATGTAATTGAGATGAGTGTGAAGGACTATGAGTTGGATCAATTTGGGGTTGTTAATAATGCAGTTTATGCAAATTATTGCCAACATGGTGAGATTTAAATTTTATCGTATTTTACATGAGTTTTCTGATTAATTTGAGATAATAACATTAATAATTAACATTTTTAACTTTGTAAATTGAACGAAAATCAAAGAAATTTAACTGTTAATGAATATAATTTGATCTGTCGTAATTTGGACAGGGCGACATGTGTTGATGAAAACATTTACCAACTCAACCGCTGATGCGGTTGCCCGCGATGGTTTTTCATTGGCTACAGCAGAATCGTCTTATAAATTTATTGCTCCTTTGAGGGTAATTAAGATTTCCGTTCTTTTCTTCTTCATCTTATTTTTACAGAGGGAATGTTATAATATTAATAACGTTCAAATTTCAAACTCATCAATCAATATTGAAAGTTGATTATAATTAGGAGCATAAATGAAATGAGACGATTTGCAAACAGTTCGAACTCATTAGTCAAATGAGTAAAATCGAGCTCAACAATATTCAGTTTGAAAAGCTCACGAGTTTAAATAAACTTTTTTATAATTTATATATATGATTATATATAATAACGTCCATAAAAATAAGTAAATAATAATAATAATTTTTTGTTTGTTATTTTTAGGAAAATAACAAAAAAATTTAAAAAGTTTATAATTATAAAAAAAAATTTAGTATAAATAAGTTCGAACTAATTTAAACTTATATAAGATCAAGTTCCTTATTGAGCCGAGCTCGACAAAGCTCAATCTAGCTCGCCCCGAATCTTTATTTATTTAACTAGCTAAATTTAAACTTATTAGATTCGAGTTTGACTCAACTCGTTTACACTTCTAATATTCATAATATCAAATTCTAACGCAAAACATTACTCCTGCATGTAATACTACATAAATAAACTAATGAACAACTACTTTGACGCGACGTGAATTTGAAAACCTCATAATTTTGTCTTACAACTTTGGCAAAACCTTAATGGGGATAAAATTTCCTAATATGTGAAGAATTAAGGATGAACAACAATTCAGAGGTTGTTTGATTGACTTTATGAATTCCTCAAGACATCCATACTGCATAAAAAGATAACATCGAGTTTTAAACTTACATAATAATGATTTTCACATCAATATACGAAATATAATTGGCTACAAATAATCCTATAAATAATTTACAACTCTCTTCTTCCACTATAAATCGCATCTCAAGTTCACTATCCATCAGGCCCTTCGCCCACCTTATATTCCTAACTTCCTCTTAAACCTAATACTTCATGCTTGTAGGGACAACGTGCCACGATAAGTAGTCATATAGTTAATTATAAATTTATTGTTACTAACATTTTATAAATTTTAAAATCTTATTTCATTGAAACACTGCCCCTTCTAAGCATGATTGTTGATTTTACCAAAATGGACCTCAGGCTTCTTACAATAGTTTAATCAATATATTAATTTTCATTTCTATCTTAGATAATGCAGTATTATAATTCTATTATTCCATGTAAAGTTCTCTTCTCCTTGTTTGTAAACATAACCTAATTTCATCAAACCATGTAAACTTTTGTGTCGATTTCTGTTTCCACATTTTTCTTATAGCTATTTTTCCCATTGTTAATAGAGTGGAGATAGATTTTTGGTGAAGATCAGGGTTTCTGGATATTCTAAAACTCGTTTATTCATTGAACAATACATCGTCAAGCTTCCAAATGAAGAGGTTCGTCTTATCTTTTAACATTAAAAAAATCGTTGAACTTTTTCCATCTTAATTAACTAATCGAATAATGTCCTAAATGGTTTAATTATCACAATATTTGCAGCCAATTCTGGAGTCGAGATCTACAATTATTTGGCTTGGTAAGAACTATCGCCCAATGCGTATTCCTATGCTGTTGCTGGGTCCAATCAAAGAGTTTTATTACGCTAGCGGAGGGGCCAATTGATGTAATTTTGGAGCAAGAATTGCAGTTGCTTTTTGATTAATTTCCTTAATTTAACGCTTAAAGAAGTTTATGAGTACTTAATTTAATTTTTGAAGAGAATTAGCCAAATAATATATGCGAAACGTATTGAATATTTCAGTATAGAAATAATTGATTATGAATCAAATACATTTAACATATATATATATATATATATATATAATTGAAATAAAGAATTTAAAATGATGACAACAGCCAATCAATACTTAATAAAACTCATATTCACTATAAAAAAATGTGATATTAGTGATAATATAAAAGTTGTTGCTAATAACATGTACTGAGTACAATAGTTTTTATTTTGTCATCAATAATATTTTTGAAGTAACATAATTTTTATTTTGTTACAATATAGCTCAATAATGGTAATAATTAATATATTGAGTTGTCATTATTGACAATGAGTGATACCTTACGGTAACAATTTAGTGACAATAAAAATTATCATTATGACTTGTGACAAAATTTTCATTGTCATTAGGTTATCAAATTGTCAGATATGACAATTTAACCATTATTCTTGTGACTATTTGATTAGTTTGTAAAAATTATTAAAGTGATAAAATAAAATTTTTTGTCATTTAATACACAATTAGTAATAATTTTTGCATTATTGCTTATTATTTTATTGTTAATTTATTCTGTTTTTTTCAGTGATTTTCTTCTTCAAAAGTATCGATGAGATAGATCGATTGAAGAGACTCAAAATAAAAATAAAAAAATGAAAAGAATAAAGAAAAGTGTGCCATTAAAAATTATTTAAAAATAAAAATTATACCACACCAACTACTAAGGTGCCAAGAGACAGCTATATGATCCACACGATTTTTATGGAACTATAACGAATGTGAGTTCATGGAAACTAAAAACATGTTGGCCACGGCCGTTAAATATTATTATTATTATTTTGAAAAAGAGAAAGAATAATATATAAAACTTTCGAATTATATATATAAATATATATATATATATAACTTTCTAATTTTTTTGTGTTATCATTAGCGCCGTAACAAAAATTATATAAGCTGCAATGTTAATTTATGGTTCTACAATATAAGTATTAATAAACATTTTAACATGTTTTAATATTTTCTAGATTTTTTTTTTTTGATATTTCTGAGTATTTTAAATTATTAAATGTGTGAAATGGCTTTACAATTGATATGGAACAATGATCTTCATTCTCATTCCAACCTCTGGTCTCAAGTCAAAGAATTTCTTATTATTTAACTTACTATGAAAATCTACATACATTATTTTATTAGCACACTAGCGAAAGAAGTGAAAATTAGGTGGTCTTCCCTTGTCAATAATATAGTGACATAATAATCAGAGAAGCTCAAAATGCTAAAAAGAAAAAGAAAAATCTTGATATTTCAATTGATCCTTTCCCCATCTTTAGGGAATAATTGAAGATGAACAAGGGAAAAGTCTTAACTTTTTGACTATTACTTCCAACTACCCGAGCTACTGATAGAGGCAAGAACACCTTCCGACCAGGCCTTATTATAACCAACCTCATAGATCCAACTCAATCTTTAGATTGATGTATCGTACTCTCTCTATTTGGTCATAAAAAAACACTTAAATCTTTCTTCAAGATCGTTCTTGCAAATCATGTTTGAATTTTGAAGCTATATGTATGAACTATATATATTAATTCTTGTTGTGGGATTTGCTTTGTTTTATATCTCAAGTTAACATCAATGGATTACTGTACAAAAATTTGGATGGGCTTTTGTACTAACGTTTCTTGTAAGTTGATTTTGTGCATTATAATCTCTTCAGTGAATTTTGGTAGGGCATTTTCTTGGAAATTTCAGCAATTATTGTGTTCACAATACTAAATATTGTGGTGTTCAATTTGAAAGGAAAAACGAGTGAGCTCATATTAATCAACTATTACTTTCATAGTACTCCTTTTGTTAGAATAATAAAGTGGAATATAATATTTTTATCTCATCTTATCATTTGTTTAGTTAGAGTAATAATAAATACTCATACCTAAATTAATACCTCAAGCCTGCATCTATATGCGTGAGATGAATAATAAATTAATCCACCACCCCATGAGTTTATTTATTCATTAGTTTGCTCCTTGTCTTAAAATTATATATTTGTCCTTAAATTCGGAAATCGGTTTTTATTATTATCAGTGTCGTGTTGTTGTTGTTGTTAATAATAATAATAATAATAATAATAATAATAATAATTTATTTTTATTATAGAGGAAGACAAATAAGAAACTTTTTATATTTGAGTGAGAGACAAAAATGTAATTTGATCGGTGCAATCAAGATACTTTAGTATTGAACCAAACACAACAATCAACAATCACGTAGACCCATATAAAAATAATCATATAAATCAAACTATAGCACAATGATAAATAATCACGTAAATTATCACATGATAAATAATTATGAAATAGCTTAAAAATTGAACCAAATTAACTTGCCCACAGGGTATTATTAGCTAAGAACAAGCTTCCATTATTAATGTAGCCGGCTAAATTAGGTGAAATTAAATATTAAGTTTGGACCAAAATACTTATATCTAGATCATCGGATGCTCCAAAGCCTATTTGTTTGGTACGTAGGTAATTGCAATGAGGATCAACAATGAATAAATGATGGCAATTTCTTTCTTAATACTTTGTAGTTAAATGATCGAGTTGGAATGAGCTTGAGTTTGAGTTATATTATTTTGATTCCAAATCCTGAAATCAAATAAATATAAACTGAAATTATTAGATGTTAACAATGAAAATCTTCTTATACTTAAATTAATTAAAAAAAGAAATAAAATCGGAGAGAAATATATCGTAAATTGTGTGAAAACTATAGTTATATGCCTGTGCAAAAATATGGTCGCATTATTAGTTATACAAGACTACCACTTATCAAATTAAACAGAACTAATGTGGCCAAATTTAGATCATTCGAGCTCCTAATATCCAACAGATAGGACCGGATGGGTCGGTGAACTCGAATCCGCCTGAATTAGTATATCTAGCAAAAATAAAAATTCATGAATCATAAATTCAGACATTTATATTTTCCCGTCACTTTTTGTTAGTGAAATAAATAAATTGTAGTTTTCATATATGGTCTTAGACAATTCTCAATTTTTGAGCTAACTTTTGAAGTTGAGTTAGGCCAAATGTCCATTTTTTAACAAAGTATCAAAGTCATTAATTTCCAATGTTGGATTATCCAGTATTATCGAACCACCCATTTTAGATTATTCCATTCTCCAAATGTTCATTCATGGGCATGCGCGAGATGTGTTAGTATCTCACATCGATGAAATAAATAAATTGTAGTATCTGTATATGGTTTTGAACAATCCTCACTTATTGAACTAGCTTTTAGGTTAAGTTAGGCGTAATATCTATTTTTTTAACACTCTTAAAATTTTATTTTGGATAATTAGATTCTCCATTTCGTGGACAAAACAAATGGGGTCCTTGAAGATGAAGTAGACCTGTATAAATATAGATATTAAACTTCCAAATTATACCCAAAAAAACAAAAGAAAAAAGAAAGAAAAAATTCACTACAACTATATTCTTTCAGCAGCTTTGCGGAAAAATAGGAAAAACCAAAGAAGAAATGTCAATTTCCTTAGCATGCCTCCCAAATACCTTGGCAACAAGGTATGAGAATAGGTTACGTAGTCCGTCACGGCCTACAACCTAGACTATTTGAGGTTTAGTCGGCCTAGCCTATTTAGTAAATAGATCAAATTTAAACATTTAAAAAAGTTTATTTAGTTAAAAAGGCTAAGTATAGACTTTTAAAAAAACCTACAAAGCTTATCAAGCCAGCCTATATAATTTAATTATATTATAATATATTTAAATATTTATATTATATTAATTTTATATAGTTATATATTCTATTATTAATTAATACATAACCATTTTATTTTAAATTTTTTGTTTAACCTATAATAATGTTTGGTTATGCTTTGCTTTTTATTTAGATAAATGTATTATAATCATCAATTATTTTTGTTATTATAAATTATAGAATTTTTAGGCCTATTAAGGGCTGAGCCTATTAAAAGTTTGAACCTATATAAAATTTAAGCTTAATTTGAATCTTAACTAAAATAAGTTTTTTCAAGCCAAGCCTAGGTTTTGAAAAAATTTAAAAAAGTTAGGTCACGCCTTAAAAAAAAGCCTATATCAAGTAATAGGCTAGACTTAGACTGACAATTTATGTAACAGGCCTAACCTATTTAAATTAAAGCCTAGCCTAGCCTATTCTCACCCCTATTGGCAACAAAACCTTCTTCACTTACCAATCTCAGCAATCATGCCACGAAGTCTAACCTTTTCATTTCCAGGCCAAGTTTTTTCCAAGTGAAATGTGCCCAAAAATCAGCTCCCATTCCTGTCCAGGGACGAAATGCTGATGGGCTCTTATTAACATATATATATATATATATATATATATATTTCTTAATTAAATTTCAGGGCATAATTATTTTTCTTATATATATATATATATTTCTTAATTAAATTTTAGGGCATAATTATTTTTCTTAATAATGATTTTTACTCTTTTGGAGCAGGTGGATCCATGAAATTGAGATGAATGTAAGGGACTACGAGGTCGATGAGTTCGGGGTCGTTAATGATGCAGTTTATGCAAATTATTGCCAACATGTGAGATTTTTATCATATTTTAAATGAATTTTGTGCGAAAATCTTGCATTAATTTGTGATAATTACATTAAAGATTGAACATTTTTAACTTTATATATCGGATATAATTACAAGAAATTTAAGTGTTAATGAATATAATTTTATCTGTCGTAATTTGGACGGGAAGACATGAGTTGGTGAAAACATTTACGAGCTCAACTGCTGATGCGGTTGCCCGCGGTGCTTTTTCATTAGCTACAGCAAAGTTGTCCTATAAATTCATTGCTCCTTTAGTGGTAAGATTGCCATTCTCGCTCTCTCATTATTAGTATTATTTAAATTTAGGGAATAGTATATCAATATTCATTATGTACAAATTGCAAACTCATGATAAGGTGAAAGATACATCACTAAAATCAAATAATAATTGATGAGGGTCAAAGTTGTAGTTTATTGGATTGAGCTGGAATTTAGAGTAATTCGACCTCTCTGATCGAGTGGTCCAACTTTAAAGAGACTTGGGCTGAAATTTGTAATCACGAGCAAACATCATGCTAGTTGAGATGCCCTTGGCTATGACACTTCGACGCTCAAGTCAGTATAAGAATGGTCAGATAAGATGAGCAATAGAGTGAGGGCTTTAGTGAAGCATTGCATACCTTGAGAAAGGCTAGCAATAGGGTATTTATATTCTTCTTTAGGTGGATAATATGTTCAGGATGCCCTCCGCATGTATGAAGGGCTCCTGTCCTTACATGGGGAGCTTTAGGTCATCTCTCATTTTTATACTATTCCAAGTGACTCAACTCCAACTTTGGGGGGCAAAATAGTACACTGATGTGCACCTCCTATCAGGGGTGGCAATAAATGCTACACTAAGGTGGCATGCGCCATTAATACAGAGGCATACCATCTGTCAAAGCATTTAATGCAGCAACAAAGGGATCCTATAGTGAGTCAGAATTCCTAGTCGACAAGGGGGTCGACCATAGAGTGAGCTGCGATTGCACCAGAGGGCAACTCCTATCAAGACGATCAACCAGTTGCGTTCGACCTCCGTCCAGAGCACCCTGATCAAGGCAAGACTAACATTGCACAGTGAGGGGTCGATCAAGGCGACGACATGACTGGGCCATCAAGACAAAATGGGCCTAGTTCAATTCTTCATGTGTAATTACTGGTCAACACCATTGGACTGGGCCCGTTGGCTTATCCCATATCAATAACAATGGAAAAATTTTCATATATGTTATACTACATAAATAAACTAATAAATAGTCATGTTGCTCCTGAGATTGTGAATCGAAAACCATACAACCCGTTTGGTTTTATTTCCGAAGGCATTTCCAAGTTGCATGCATTTTCAAAAGTTGGAAAATTAGTTATGAAATGGAAATATAAATTGAGATGTACTTGGATGAAATGTTAGAAAGTATTGGAATAGGTTGATTTGTATTTTTTATGTTTAAAAAAGATTTTTTCAAATATATGTATATTTTATTAATTTGAAAATGATAGTGGGTACTTTATGTCAAATCAAATTTAATTTGATTGATATCATAGTTAGATGATATAGTAGGTTTAGAAAGAATTTTGAAAAGAAAATGTGTACTTCTTTCAAAAAAGTTGTAAGAAAGTGTTTATTTTTAATTTTCATTTCTAAATGAAAATGAAAACGGGCTTGGAAATGAAAACAAACGGATTGTTATAGTTTTAAGCCGGAAAGATGTTTTACTACTTTATCAAGGCCTCGTTGAACATTAAATTTTCTAGAGTGTGTTGAGGTTTTACTACTTTATTGGCTCATTGCTAAAGAAGGATTAACCGAATGTCTGAAAATATTTATAAACTTCTCAAAATATTTTATATGATGTTTGAAAATTTATAAAAATATAATAAATGTTTGGTAAAGTTTTTCTAAATAAGAACTTATATGTTGTGAAAATGAAGTATTAGGATCTTATAAATTTTTATTTGAAAAATACAGAGTTCCTATTCTTTTAAAATCTTAACAAATTTCTCTAATTTTAACTATATTAATCATAAAACTATCCTTACTAACACCTTATAAGTTAATTGTGAAAATTTATTTTATCCAAATATTTTAATTAAATACTTATTTTTAATAAGGTATAATATTATATAAACTCCAAGCATATATAAAACACTCTGAGTTTGATTACTAACTATACAAAAATGTGGGTAGAACTTCCTACTATACTTTAACCAATATTTCAATTTTTACTTCTACTTACGATAGTGTATTATATTATTACCCTATATTACGAATTAGAGTTATTGGGTTTTCCTATCAATTTTTTTCTGTAAAATTCTCTTCCCCTAATTGGTAAACATAGTCTAGTTTAATCAAACCATGTAAATTTTTGTGTCGATTTCTGATTCCGTACTCTTAATTAATTTGTGTTTAAATAAATTTATGCTCATTCATGTCCATGTTCTCATAGCTTTTCTTTTTTTTTTTTCCCATTATTAATAGAGTGGAGACAAGTTTTTGGTGAAGAACTGGACTCTTAAATATTCTAAGACTCATGCATTCATTGAACAATACATCGTCAAGCTTCCAAATAAAGAGGTTCTTCTTTTCTTTTAACCTTAAAAAAAATGTTCAACTTTTTTCCAGCTTAATTAAGTGATCGAATAATGTCCTAAGTTAATGGTTTATTACAATGTTTTCAGTCAATTTTGGAGCCAAGATCTACAATAGTTTGGCTTGATAAGAACCATAACCAAGTGCGTCTTCCTCCGCAGTTCCTGAGTGAAATCAAAGAGATGTATCACAATAGTAGAGGGTCCAATTAATTGATGTAATTTTTGTAACAGCGGTTATTGCTTTCTTTGATTCCCTTAGTATAAATAAGTGTATGAAATAATGTTATATGAAGAGAATTAAGCAAAGCAATGTTGTTAATTGGGACTTTTTTTAAACAAAAAAAAATGTTTTTAAAAATCAGTATGAGAACAAAACATGGGTGATAATTTATTACTTTTGATGTTGTTCTCTACTTTTGCTTGTATAATAATGAGTTTCTTTTAATACCAAATGCAGTAATAGGAGTAGTTCTAACTTAAATCGATTCTTATAAAATAGAATAGTTGAACGAATTAACGAATCAAGTTTGAACTCGCTATATGATCCGATGCGATTTTAAAGTAGCTGTGAAACTATTTCCTATGGAAATCTGAGCACTCAAGGAATGAATGTGAGCGCATTGTTTGAAAAATCAGACCAAACCAGCTTGTTGGATCGTCAATTGGTCAGTGAATCGATCTGATTTTCTCAAAAAATCGAAAAATTGAAAAAAACGCCATATTTTGTACAAAGTGTTCAAATTGGTCAGTTGGACCGATGAACCAATGTACCATTCATAGTTTGATTGAACCGGGCCTGTTTTTTCATTTAATTTTTAATTAAATTAATTTTTTTAATTTTTTTTGTCTAAGTACAAAATTTGAAGGCTAAGGTATACCTTACAACTATCTAAAAAAAAGATTTAGTTTAGAATTTAGAGTTTAAAATTAACTTACACATTCTCAACTTTAAACTTTAGACTTGATATATTTAAATTATTGTGATGATTTATAATTTGAATTGTAATGTTAGACAATATTATTTAAACTCTTTATGTTTATATTTTGGCATTTTATTAATTTTTAAGTAATATATAGAATATAAATATATATTTCATAATTAGGACGCCACGGTTCAATTGTAGTTCAATTACGATCTGACCAACGGTTTAACCAATGAATTGTAAATTAGTAAGTTTTTCGATTCAAAGAAAGGTCCAATTTTTCAAACACTACGTGAGCCCATGGAAACTAAAAACTATTAGTTGATTTGATGGTTGTCAAATTTAGGGATGTTCACGGTGTGGTTTGATTCGATTTTGAGAAAATCTCAATCAAACCAAATCAATCGATTTTGGTATATGACCAACCATTTGGTTTGGTTCGGTTCGATATTTTGATTTGTCTTCATTTCAATTTTCAAGTATAGATGAAACAAAACCTATTATATTTGTTATATAAATTCACTTGCAAAAATCATCTTGTGCGCAACATATAGACTTTGTCTTTTACTATTGAAAGAAAAACATAATCTAAAAAAGAAAATATTCTGGCAAAAAAAAAAAAAAGGTTTAGAAGCTGTTGAAGTAATATCAAACTGAAAAATTACAATAATATCAAATTGTATGTTTACCTATTAATGAGCACACAATAATAATAGTATTCCCACTAGTATTATAATGATAATAGAATGATAGGAATTAAGTTAAAAATTGAGCTGGGTGGGAGGGAAATAAATAAAAAAATTGAGATATTTTTGGCAAAACATATAAAAATAGGAATTTTAGTAATATTATTAGTTCGATTTTGACTTTACCAATCAAAAACCAAACCAAACCAAACAAACTGTTTGATTTTTTAATTTTTAAACTAAAAAAAATCAATTTAATCAATTTTTAATTTTTTCAATCGATTTAATGGGTTTTGTTCGGATTGATTTGGTTTTGAACACCTCTAATCAAATTACTGAACTGTTTCCTGAGGTGGCAAACAAGTTGGAGTTTGCTTCATGCGTAATTATACACAAATTGCGGTTGGACCCAGTTCCAGAAGAGCCTGGCTCTTTCCCACTCGACCGAAATTGTTCATCATTCCACACCAATAAGAAAAGATAGTATTGATTGAGACTGAGGAAGAACTAAGAAAGTAAAAATCTTAGGGCAAAGATCAAGAAAATGGAGAAGGGTAGTGGAAAGAAGAAGGTGATGGTGGCAATTGATGAAAGTGAGACGAGTCACTATGCTTTGGAATGGACCCTTGAAAATCTTCGTGAAACCCTTGAAAATTCCAAGCTTTTCATCTTCACTGCTCAACCTGTTGCTGATCTTGGCTATCTTTATGCTTCATCTTTTGGAGCTACACGTATGAAACTGTATTGATTCTTGTTGTGGGATTTGCTTGTTTTAGATCTTAAGTTAACATCAATGGATTATTATGCAAAAAATTGGTTGATTTTACAGCTCCTGAATTAGTTCGATCTGTCCAAGAAACTCATAAAAGGGTTGCTGAAGAATTGTTGGAGAGAGCAAAGGATATCTGCAGTCCATATGGGGTACTTCTGTCTGTTCTTTCCTCTGTCCCAGTCCATAAATTTTCAAGAAAACAATCGCAAGAAATTCAACTAAAAAACGTTTGATTTCTTGCTGCAGGTAGCTGCGGATACGTTTACAGAAGTTGGAGATCCTAAGAATGCCATTTGTGAAGCTGTGGAAAAGTTTGGCATACAGTTACTTGTGCTTGGGAGTCATGGCCGCAAAGCTTTGCAGAGGTTAGTATTTTTT
>JACGDI010005562.1:441890-455678 GCA_014898725.1 Jacaranda copaia
CATTATAATACTAATGCTTTTTTTTTTTCGTTGGGGAATTTTGATAGGGCGTTTCTTGGAAGTGTCAGCAATTATTGTGTTCACAATGCCAAATGCCCTGTTCTAGTTGTGAGGAAAACGGACTGAGCTCAAGTTACTCCCAATTACGTCAATGCTTCTATGTTAAGTTGTATTTGATTATAAATAAATGATGAAGCAGCTCGCTGAGAGGCAGTTTGATTATGATCTCAGTAAATAAATGTATTGTGTGCAGATTACGTTGTTATGTGATGTCGGTTTTAGCATTATCTTTCTGGAAATAACTGAGTCGACCCGCTTCAACCCTTCTTGTTTATGTTTGGCTAATGTGTTGCATGAAAAACTCTGATATTTCCTTCAGATGTTCATTTCCTAGCGTACTACTTACTTTTCAGTTTTACACATTGTCCTTCAGTTTTTTTGAACTGCTTTGTCAGGAGAATATGATTGGCTAAACAATATAACAAGTCTTCCTTCAATCATACAAAGGAATAATGATATATCCTTTTTACAATATTGGTGCCAACTAGAGCTATAATGGGATATTAGATTGGCATAATCTACCATTGCTAGGAAATCTCACAGTCTTTAGCCTTTTATAAGTTGGGGGGAATAGGCAAAGTGGTGAGATGATATCAAACAGATTGTTGCAGAGGATTATCTCTGTATCATCTGGTTAAAGGATATGATATCTGCAGTCATCCGAATATACGGTTAAGAGTAGCGGCCAAACGGACTCCACCCTGAGCTAGCCGCATATTAACAACTGGATAACGCGAAAGGAAGTAGTCGTCTGCAGAAACGGTAGCTCAAATGTCTCTTCTATCATGCATTATGTGAAAGTGAAGGAAAAAAGAAATGAAACATACCTTCAAGAACTGAACCTTCACTAACTCCTTTATATGCCCAGTCGCACGCTGCTTTTATCCCTTCAGCAGCATATCTGCAAGTAATTTACACAGGTATATATGATTCAAAGTTCATGTCAAAGAAATATTTATGATTTTATTACATGGTTTCCTAAAACTTACACGTCTGGACAAGCTGTCTTGCTGCAGGCCTCCCATGCCTTTGCTTGGCTAGCCCACACCGTCTGTCAAGCGTCAAGAGGAGAAGTATGAGTAGAAGTGTCATTGTTTGGCTTTTGATGGAAACGTAGAAGCATATGAGATACCGTTATGTTCTTTTGGAGTGTGTTGATCAGTTCATCGACATTAGAATCATAGAACCTTTCTTCTGCTGTCTCAATAATGTCATCATCCCACACCTGTAAGATAAGTATTATTCTTACAATTTCTAAGATTATTGCATAGGCTATATATATATATATTATATCTTGCAAGAAATCTTACATGATGAAGAACTGATTTCCTCCTGTACCAGTGGACATCAATAGTATTTCCTCCCCTGTCTGAAGTAAATCCTACATGTAGTGGCTGCATAGAATTCGACATTAAAAAAGGAACAACGTTCATACATAAGTTATCAATACTATATACCTGATGAATGTCGCCAACGAAATGAGAGAGGAAGAGAAGTGCTTCTGTAAGATTGTCTGGCAATCATTCAATTCATTTTATGTTGTCAATATAACAAAGAAAACCGAAAGGGCAAAAATAAAAGAGAGAAATTAGGCTTTTAAAAGGGTACATTGAGATGCAGAATTGCCACTGCCATAGCTCAGGAGCTGGTTAGTATAATTGTTGATTGCTCCAGCCACACATCTATCTTTTATCCCATCTTCATCTTTGCAATCTCCTATGTATGTGTAGTGACAACATTATAGTTTTAAATCAGTCTTTGTCTGTTTCATAAGATTGATCCCAGACTGATTAAAGCCTTACTGTTGTATTGATACGTGCAGAGATTATCTGGGGTGTCGATGTAATGAAGAGCTGACGACCAGTGGTAACGGAATTTGACACGATCGGCCCACGAACACAAGCTGCCGAGATCATTATCTGCATATGCAGGCAGAAGTTCAGAGACAGCGGCTGCGGCTGCTTTACTCAACCGTGGCTGCAAGAAAGGGGAATCAGTTGTCAAAAACCAAGAGTTTGATGAACATGAGACCTAGTTAAGGTAAGAAGAACCTGGCTGTTCAATGGCATAAATCTCACACAAAAAGTGTGAGATCAAGAGTTTTAACCCAATAAACTCTTGATGTGCGTATATATAAATAAAAACAAAAATGACAAAAACGAGTAAGAACCTGAGCAAGTCTGCAAGTAATGAGATGCCCATCAACCCCCCAACTATAGGCACCAGGAATACAGAATAATAGAGCTACAAATGCTAGTATTTGAATTCTGCCCAACTCCATTTTTGGGTCTCTCTGGTTGTAAGTTCAGAATATATAATAGAGGAGTAAATGTGGATATATAGTGTGAACTGTGGGAAAATCCAAAGTGATTTTATTTTCACTAGGGACCATTTTGTGTTATTGTTCTTTATTAGAATGATGACAAGTGAAAGTGACAGCGAAAGGGCAGCTGAAACTGAATACTTTTGTTCCCACATAACTGTCAACTTGCTTTGGTATCTGCCTGAAATAGCCCTCTGAAAGTGCTGAAAATGCTGTCTTTTTTGGCCATGAAAGGTGCGATGGCGATGACGTGCCCGTAAATGTAATGACTTTAACATTGGTGTAAGTGTAACGGTTTAGACGACGTTGTAATCCCGTGATTAAAGCCAATGATTGTGGATTTGTTAATGGTTATGGGAATGTTGTTTATATGCTTAACATATATATCCTTCAATTGTGAAAAATAAAAAACAATTATCCCTCAATTCCTCAATTACGATGGAAAATTTAAACAAAAATTCTTAATTTTCACCCATGAATTATCTAAAAACCTATATAAGCACTTGTTTGGTTGTGTTTTCAATGGATTTATTTTCCCGACAATATTTAAAATAAAAAATTATCAAGTTTTCTCCGCTTTTGTTGGAAATACCACTTGTTTTTATTTTCAATTTGTCTCAAGCTTATCTTAATATTTCGTCATCACATTAACCGACTTGAAATTTAATTTGACATAAATTATCTAGTATTTCTTCAAAATTGTTAAAATGTAAAATTTTTTAAAAAAACGGTAGGGCTGTAAATAGATATTCAAAAATTTGTTTATTATTTGCATTTATATCTATTTATACAAAATTTGTTCGCAGTGGATATTATCCGTATTTGAATAGTAGATAATTGATTATAAATGGATACGAATATGGTAAATGCGTATACGATTCTTTTAATATCCGTTCTGAATATATATTTATTAATAATATATTATTTATATTTTTCAATAAAAATCTCATAATCTATATATGTATATATAAATTATAATTGAAGAATTGGGAGAAAAAAAGAATAAATTTAAAAAATTATTGTAATATAGAAAAAAATGGAAGAAAAAATTTAATCAACATAATTATTGTTGGTTGACTTTATAATTAATATACATTATTATTATTATTATTATTATTATTATTATTATTATTATTATTAATCAATTATAAAGTCAATTATTAATTAAAAATTATGATATATGTTTAATTGCTTTCGCTTTAATTAAATTATATAATTCTTTCTATTAATTAAATATGTGTTTGTTATATGTTCATAGATTCATGTATTTGGATATTCGTAAATAGATATCTAAATAATTACCATTGGATATGAATATAAAACAATAATTTGAATATGGATAAATTTAATAAAATATGAATATGTTTGAATAATTATAATTGAATACAGATATATCTGAATCTAACCAATATTCAACGGATACGAATTTGGATATCATTTTTAAATATCCGTCAAATTCATATCCATATTCGAATATTTGAAAAGTTAAATGGATATAAATATAAAAATAATGAATCCGATCTATTTAATATCCATTTATACCCCTAAAAGCCCAGGCATAAAACCACGTTATATACATACTCCAATCATTACGTCTAGCCAAAATATTTAATTAAAATATTTTTTTTCTAAAATTTATAATTAACTTTTCAATTTTTGAAGATTCTAAACATATAAAATGACAAAAAAAAATATAATTAATGGGATATAATGTTTGGTTGGGTTTATACGCGGACTCCAATCGATCTTTTGTGTAGGTCCAAATTTGGATTCAAGCCCAGTCCGTTAGGCCACAAAATCAACCCAAGCCCATTGGCTCCAATTGCCACCTTATATCTAAACATATGTCCTTGAAGATCTCTCAAGTGTAAAGTTCCAAAAAAAACCTAAATAGCTATAATCAATTAATTTATTTCGAGAGGTCACAATCTAATGCTACTTCAAATGACAGAAATTCCTGGAATAAGAGTGTGTTCGGCCAGTCTCGTTTAAAAGATTTTTTAAAATTTTATATTCTATAATATATTTTTATATTTTATAAAATGTTAAATCTTAATTTAAATATAATATATTTGGACAGAATAAGAGATACGAAGCTTATAAAATGTTAATATAATTAACATGATTAAAAATAAATAAGTTTGTCAATATTCTAAAAAATAAACTAAGAACTCTATGTTTATTTTAAAGGAGCTTAAAACACCCTAATATTTTAGGGTAAATGGCACTTTATCCCCTAAATTTTAATTGTTGTGGCACATTACTTCCAAAATTGACTTAAAGATATTTTACCCTCTCAACTTAGAGTCATTGGAATGTTTTGCACCCCCAAATATAATTTTGGCTGATTATATGGTCGAAGAAAAGGCTATTCTTGTCATTTCACTTTTTCCCAACTTTTTCAGCATATTTGTGTGATACTTTACATAATGTGTTGTGCATATATTCCCTTAAAGAAATGACAAAGTTAATGATTTTGATTTTTTAAGGGTTGATTGGATAATCTTAGCATTACTACAATGAAGTATGAGTTTTACTATTTGCTGAAAATATCTTTTATAAAGTAAGAAAACTTTGTTTTAAAGTAATAATAAGGTTTGTGATTTTGCTTCTTTAATATGGTTAGTTGAGTGATCTTATTAGATAACAAAATGAATTAATCATTTGAAGATATCATTTACAGCACAACCATCATCTCTACCACATAAATGGAAATTAAACATGTTTCTAACTAAAATGCATGTACTAAAAGTCATTTTGTCTATTTCAATTAACAATTAATTTTTTTAAGTAATAGGAGATGGCAAATGAGCTAATTGACAGTAAGATAAGAATAAGAGACCCAGTATCCTATTGTTTTTGGTAGTTTTTTTTTTTTTTTTTTTGTTTTGAACTGAAAAATATAGAAATGACAAGAATAGTTGGGCTCCTTTTCTTTCCGAATGAGAAAAGATGGAGAAAAGTGAAAGTGACAAGAATAATATTTTTTCCAACCACATGATTTACTAGAAATTATAATTTGGGGGCCAAAGTGTTCCACTAACTCCAAGTTGAGAGGTTAAAGTGGCTTTAAATTAATTTTGGGGGGTAATGTGCCAAAAAAATTAAATTTAGGGGGGGAGGGGGGTGAAGTGCTATTTACCCAATGTTTTATTTGGAAGCTTATAAAATTTTTTCTAAAAAATTATCAAACATTTAATGACACTTATAAGTTTTTAAATACTTTTAAAATATTTTGAAAAAATTATAAACTCACTCAAGACACTCTCTAAATATTCATCTATATGAAATCTTCTTCTTTTTCCTTGGAATAACAAAGCTCTAGGTATAAAATATAAAAAATAACTAATTATACGAGGTGGGCTATTGTATCTTCAGGACTTTATGGCACGATTCTTTTATTTTCTTCTTCTTACAAAAAAATGAAAAATTCGAGGAAACAAAGATAATTTAATGTTGTGATCGTATAGAATTCTCCACATAATATTTTTAAGATTTTTAATTTTAATTTAATACATCCCAAAGAAAATAGAGGCACTATAGGTTTTTTCAATTACCGTCCATATAATTTGGTCGGAGAAAAAACCAACATTATTAGATTAATGGAGATCAAGACATGGACTTGGGGACTTGTTGATTGGCAATGACCTAAAAATTAATTGTTTATGTGTGTGTATATATATATATATATATATATATATATGTTATTGCTCCGACCACTTTTGTTTTCGATTGGCAATGGTGGAAGAATGAAGACAGCAACGCAACGACGGCGGATTAGGGTTCGCTGCTGCTTCAAACGCCCAATAGACCGACTCCCTGGCTGTGAAACCAAAAATTAACATGGGTGTTTTGCTCCTGGCGATGAGGCGCATCTAGTGGTGGTGTTGGCCTTAACCTTTGGCGGTGGCGCATGGGACAAGCTTTAGGCAGTTTGCTTAGATTGAGATTTCAGATTCGTCTAGGCTATTCTCAACTTAAGACTGGATCCCAGTTTGACCCAATTTAGGTAATTTTTAATAATCGAATTTTAATTCAGTTGAATTATTGGACGTAATTAGATTTTTGGATTGAGTTTAATTATGACTTATATTAAGATTGTCAAACAATAATTTAGCTCAAATTATGGATTAATTTTATAATTATTATAACATTGAACTTAATCAACCCAAAGAAATACCATTAAGACTTTAAGTGAAATTTTGATTATTTGTCCACCGATTTATCTAATTAAGAACAATGATGGATGACTACAAACATTTCAGCATCCTATGGAACTTGAGGAAATTATGACTGAACAATTGAAGTAACTGAGAACTAGCTAAGGGTGTTTAAGTACATTAAGAATTATGGTTCAGAAAGCAAAATAATGTTGGTTTAGGTCATTTATTCTGGACTCTGAATTGATTAGGGAATAAGGCCATGGAATCTCCAAACAATTGAGAATTACCGTACTCAACTACCTTAAGTATCTGGATATGAAATCCAATTACCAGGATTGTATTAGAATAACCTTGAGTTTGATAAAGACAACAATTATATTTATATTTATTTTTAAGAATAAGAGAATTGATAGAATGACGACTCAGGTTATCTTATGATAGCTCTCGATCGTCTAACTAGAAAGCCAGGATCTGAGCGACCGTACGACTAAGAATTCCTCTACACTTGCCAAGTAAATTTATACTCAATGGTATGAGATTTCTTTGCTAGGGAAAAAATATATATAGTTGCTATATGTCTTGATCACTTGATTCTTTTCAATCTATGTATTGAAAATAGTACTCCACATCGCCTTTTTACATTAAGCACTTCTATTGATATTATTGATATCGCTTTACCTGAAATTAATGATTGTGTTGAGAAGTTGGAAAATGATTTTGAAATATATGTTTTTGTCACCCTGTCTTTTGAAAACTAGCCTGGTGCTAATTTAGTTTGTATATTAACATAGCAACTTGATATGTTATGCCAAATACTGGTTTTGAGATACATGTTCCGTCATAGTGATGATCGTTTCATAGAAACAGGTCAAGATGTTGAGCAATCGATTTTGGGTCGTCATGGCGAAGTAACGCATTATGAACAATGTTGGTTGAGATACATGTTCCGTCATAGCCATGACCATTTCATGGAAATGGGTCAAACGGTTGAGCATCCAATTTTCAACAATCATGGCATAGTGATGTATTATGTGCAATGCTGGTTTTGAGATATATGTATCATCATAACCTTTCAAGTTGAAGTGATGTGTTATGTAAATGCTATTGAATGTCTGTGATACATTGGTTATTTAATACCCTTAAGAATGGGTCCTAGATTGGCTTTAGGAGATAGACCTAGCGAGACGGACTAGCAAGGATTGATCTCCAGCTAATACCCCATTAAATACATCTAACTCCGTAGTCGGCTGGAGGTAGCTGGCTATAGGGGGGTGAAGCATGTAGCTAACCATGTCTTTTGTTTGTTAATTATCCGAGCCGATCACTCGAAACTGGAGGAATAAGGACTTTATGTTTTCAAAAGTAAAGTGACAAGGTAGGAGAACCACCAACAGCTTATTTGATAAAATGTCTACTAAATGATAAAGGTTTAATCATCTTTCGCTCTCAACAGTTTTCTATACTTGAAAAGTATCTTGCATCTTTGTGAACATCTTGAGAATTCTATTTGTTATTTCATTATTTACTTGAAAGTTTCATCACTAGTATGGGATGGTGATATGATGGATCACCTTAAATTTTGACTAAAACCTTATTTCACAACTTTTTGAAAATATTTATTCTTCTACTTGTCTTTCATGTAATATTTGTGAAATCGATACTTGGTTGTTATTACTAAACTATCCCATCACTAAGTTTTTCAGACTTGCGTTGTTTTATTGCTTCTCCCATTCTTTGCCATTCTTTGCCCTAGATAAAATCGAGTGACAAAGATAGATTAATCAGGCAACACATGAGGTAATGAGGGTGATAGAATTGTTAAGTGTAATTCGAGATATTTTAGTTCAGATTTGAACATCTTATAGATGTTGTTGCAGAAATTAATTACTTTGAAATTTTTTTGAAATATTTGTTATGTTATTTATAAGACTTGTGGTATAGAGTACGTAGCACCTCAGTCGGGAGTAGGCATCGCCTAGCTAAGGTGGTACAATAATTAAGAAGAAATTTACAATAATATATACATATATATATATATATGTATGTATATTGATGTGGATAAAATTTATTTCTCGAGGTCTTCTAAAAAATTTATAATTAAATATGATAAATTATGGGTCTTTAATTCAAGAGTGGAAATCCAACTGTACTTTTCTATCTTAAGTGCTGATATTTATAAAATTTGAGTTTGATAAGTTAGTTTAGTGAGACAGTAACTGAACCTCAGCTTTCACATCATCGATGGCTATGTCCACTAAAGTTCATTGAACTTTTTTTTACTTACAAGTAAAATTATAAAAAGTTCATTGAACTTTTTATACTTACTTCCCAATTTAAGTATATGCACATATGTATAAAGATATACATAAGTTACAATTTAATTCAATTATTGAATTTCAACAAGAATATGACACTAAAAGATTTGGAGAAAAGTTTAAAATGAGTTTAAAAAATTGCTTTAAATAGTTCACAAAAATTCAAAATTTTATAGTAACCGAAAATTATTCAAACAACTGTAATTATATTTCTTTAGTGTAAATTTGAATTTTTTTTACTTTTTTTTTTCAGTAGTCAGTTCAAAAGCTGCAAATATTAAGAGAAATTATAAATCTTAAATGGACAAAAATTAAATTCATATGTTATTTTTATACTTCAAATATAACAATTTTAATACCTCTTGAGCTGAGTGGTCAATCAATCAAATGCATGGTATCACCTTCACATTAACAAATTTTTAGTGCTCGTTTGTATATATAATTAAATAAAATAAAGAAGTACCTCTTAGGATTATAACACTCATTAAATTGTATTGTTATGTTGAATTCAATTTTTGAAAGTAGAAAAAGGTCTAATAAAGTAAACATCCTTTTCAAATCAAAAGGACAGGTATGGTGTGGTGATGCTAATCGAAGGATAATACATAGCATGCTATTAAAGACTTCGACATTTAATTCCCAACTTAATTGGTCATATTTTGCAATTCAACTTTCAACACGTTACCTCTCTTTCTTTTCTTTTTTTTCAAATTTTGTGTGTGTGTGTGTGTGTGTGTGTGTGTGTGTGTGAATTTTTCCGTGGGCGTTTAATCGATATGCAGTTATGACCCTATGGATAGTTTAGGATGGGCACATATTAGGCTAACATTGTAGATAAGGAACATTTGTTATTGAATTAAACTTTGCTTTTACTTTCACAAATAAAAATAACTTCTAAGCAACGCTTTAAAGATCAGATCTCATCGGCAGGTTGAATGGTTGAATTGATAAATGGGGGTCAATTTCGTTCGATTGAAACATAAAAATTGGGGACCTATTTGAACTAGTCACAAACCGATGGTGGCTTGACTGGTTTGCCAACAATTCACTTATTTTTTTATTTTTTTGAAAATTTAAAAATTTAAAAATACAAAAATAAAAAGAAGAATTATGGGTTGAGCATGATGGCTAAAGATTTTGGACATGTAGCTTTTTTAAACATAAATTTATTTTCTTGAAATTTAATAAAGTAGTAGTTTGTGAACGCTTAGGTATAATTTGTTGTTTTATTTTGTTTAATCTCTTTTAAATTATGTTAAATATTTAATGTGAAGATGCTCATTTTCACTTGAATTTGAAGCATGAAGCGGACGATCACTTAAATTAACATTAAACATTCTTTTAGTTAAATTATTTATTCGTAGCTGACTAATTGTGAAATAGTATTTTTTTATAGAGCAACTTAAAAATAAATAAGAATAAAAAAAGTTTCAAATAAGATTTTTTCTATATTGTTGAAGTTTTTATTTTTGTTAATATTAAAATATTATATACATTTATCAAATTAAATATAATTATGACGTTATACCAATCGAGTCAAAACTAGTAACATCACTGATTCTTTATCCAATCCAATTTTAAAAATATTTCTTCTACGCAATATTGGTGGGGGAGTATCGAATTTGTCTAATTTAAGAACATGTTTGGCTAATATTATTTAAATTATCTTATAAGATTATATATTTTTTAAAATATTTGGAGTTTATAAGTTAGATTTTATTTTAAAAATATACTCTTAAGTATTTGAATAAAATAAAATTAAACAATGAGGTTTTTGCAGTTAATATAATTAAAATTAGAAGAGATTTTTTAATTAAAAATAAATTAAAAACTCTTCAATTTTTTAAAAAACTTTTAAAAATCTTCATATTTTATTTTGCGAACTTATAAGTGCTTTTCTTAATAATTCACTAAACGCTTTTTCATATGTTATAAGTCTTTTAATGAATTTAGAAGCTAATCCAAATACCTTCTAAGTTATATAGTAAAATAGCAAGTAAATTATAATCTTGCTTATCTCTTCTGACAACACAAAAAAAATAAAATAAAACATCACACTTGAGAGACCAATAAATAACATTTAAAGTTGGGATATTACATCGTATTTTCATCAAATTTAGTTATCAATTTGGTAAATTACCCGATGACATTTCTTCTACTCTATGAGTTGAGTGGAATAGGGATATACACTCCACGCAAATATAATCCAAATTAGAAAGAAGAGTGTGGAATTAGTAAACCAAACGTGGTGTATCTTAAACCATGCAGACTCCCTTCTCAACCGCACGCATACATTGCTTGCTGTGGTGGCCAACCAACCAAACAAGACGCCATCATTTGCTCTCGGAAATCCCAGAAAAAGATAAAAAAATAAAAAGACAAAACAAAAGAAATAAAGGTGGAAGGTATATTACAAGAAAAGAAAAAAAGGAGTTGCTGTCCCACAAGTAATGAACACTGCCCACGTGGTGAAATTTTGTTGGTCAGAAGCTGCCCATGATAAAATCCAACCACAAACCTGGAATTGTCCTAGGTTCTTACTGAGTTTGGAGTGATCTAGCTTTGTTTTGCTGGAATCTCCTGACAAGGCTGAGTCAAATCCCAATCCTTTTGCCTACCTTAAGATTTTTCTAGCCTTTTTTTGTTCTTTTACGTGGCAATGCTTATTACGGCAGTCGTAAATAATTTTTTTAACATGTTTGTTAGGGTAAATTGGGTTTTGCCCGGAAAGGATGGGTTGGGAGTTAAATAAAAGGACTCTTGAAATTGTTATTTAGTCCTAATTTTGAGGATCATATTGAGTTTGAAATTGGCCAAATAAGTAGTTAATAAGTCCTCCTTAAAATCGTTTCGAATAATAAATAATTAAGTTCATTCTAAATTCATCTCGAATGGTAAGTATAGCAAAAAGTAGGGCTTAGAGTTCATAACAAAGTTTGCACAATTACAAATATTCCATTTATGTTGTTATACTATACAAAATTATGCATTTTTAACTAAAAAATAAAATAAATAAAAATTAAGTCCGATGAGTAAGACATGGAGAGTTTACGATTCAAGGTAAAGAAGTCTGGACAATATGCAGCCAAAGGGTAGGTAAGATGCGTCGAATCAATAACAGAACCTGAAACACGCCCAACCTATTGCTATCTCTAATCGAGAAATCACTAATACTTCAATAATTCTTTTCTCTTCTTTAGCTAATATACAAACTAAATTCATTTTGCAAAAAATAGAATATTATTTCGAATTACTAATAGATCCTAAAACACGCCTAATTTATCACTATTCCTAAACAAGAAATCAATAATACTTCAATAACTTTTCTCTCTTCTCTAGTTAATATACAAATTAAACTCATTTTGCCAAAAATGGAAGATTACTTTATTCTACCAGTTCTAATCACTATTATCCACCTCAACTTTTCGGCCCCCCAAAAGAAAATGAAAATAAAAAAATTCATATTATCTTGTTAGAAAACTTTGGGCACACAAGGACCATTAGGAAGAACAATTCTATCAACATAGGCACTTTTTTTTTGACATAAACATAAACTATCCTTAAGCACATTTTTTTATTATCCAATCCTTTTTCTCTTTCTCCACCAGTCACTATTATATATACCACCCCGATTCCGCCTACGCAAACCCCACCTCCTCCCATTTTCTATGTGTCATAAGAAACAGTTCATCAACAGAAATTTCCTACCTTTTTCCCTTTCTTTCCTATCAAGATCATCACTCACAGAGTTATAACTCACAGCCTCGGATTAGATCTGTTTAATCTAGCTGTATAATTCAAGAATCTGAGAGAAAACTGATAAGAGTAGAAGTTTGATCCATATGGAAATTCCGGAGATAAATATAATAAGCGATTTTCAGGCAGGAATGAAGTGCCTGCAAAACCCTTCTTTGGTTTCTCGGTTCTCTTCATTTCCCGGCGTGGAAAAAGTTCCCCACGTTTACAGCTTCTGGAAATGGGGTGCTCTGATTTTGGCAATTTTCGCAACTTTCAGCAGTATAACCAAAAGAGTTAAGCTTATTTTCATCCATTTTTGCTCTGTGAAACCTTCTTTCCATGAAAACGAAGAGATTTTTGAGTTCAGCGAAGACGATGACATCTCCTTGGCATCTTCGGATGATGAAGAAGACGAAGCAGAAAACAGGCCCACGACGTCGTTCCGAGGTCAACACCGCGTTGATGAAGATTTTTGTGTGAAGGGTTCGCGTGTTTGTTTTAGAAATCAGTGGCAGAATGTCCATCTGAGGCAGCGGAGGAATCGGAGCGGCGGCGGCGGCACTTGGTCGGAGTTTACTTCTGGTAAAAGTGTTGTTAAGCTTTGGGATAGTTTGAGTTTGAGTCTGGATTTTGATGAGGATTTGTTCAACTATGACTCGGAAAGGGTAGTTTCGACCTGGGATTTCGATCAAGATCAAAAAGAGAGGAAGGTTTGGAATATTCCGGTGGCGGCGCGGATGTCGTCTGCCGCGGTGGTCTTGACGGCGGGGAGTACGGGGAAGGGAAACGGCTTCATTTTGGGCGGTTACGATACGAGAATGGAACGTCGTGTTCCAGCTATCTATGCTGAATGGAGCTCGCCGGCTGAGAAAGTCGCCGCCGTCTCCACCGGCGGCGTCGGCAAGGTTTACGTCAGAGATGGCCTTAGCAAAGTACTAACGGTTGGTGACGTGAGGAATGTTGGGAGGCCGTTAGGAAGTGTGAGTGAATCCGACGGCGATACTTTGTGGGGGCGCTGACGCCGTTATTGTGGAGGATGAATTCGAAGAATCCAGGTAAAACGAGTTCGAGTTTTACCGGGTTTGGGTTATATATAAAAGTTTAGCCGCATTAAAGTATTAATTAATTGGCATACTTTTGATAATTTGTTCTTGAAAAAACGACTCAGAAGAAAATAAATGAAAGAATA
>JACGDI010005562.1:455778-469122 GCA_014898725.1 Jacaranda copaia
AAAATATTATGTGTAATTATAACTACATATTATGATATAATTTAATTTAAATGTAATATATACATGTAAATAATTATATTATAAAAAATTATTTAAATATAAATCTATTATGTGTAAATGTAATTATATATTCTGAAAATAATTTTAAATAAATATTAAAATATTATGGATAAATATAATTATATATATTATGAATTAATTATGTAGAATTAAACCTTATGTATACATGTGGATGAAAAATCAAGAGAGAAATTTCAAAAATTTACTTGAGAAGAAGAATCCATTTTTTGAGAGAATCTAAAGAAATTTTCAAAGATGGAATAAGGAGGAGAGAAATTTTTTTGGAGAGTGAGAAAAATTCTCACATCCAAGCACCACTCCTTGCTTTTTTTTAACTCAAAGAAATCTAATATATACAAAGTAAAATAATTTTCAATCCTATTTTAAGTATATTTCTTGTGTGCCAATGATGTAGATAAATTATATGGTATTTGGCTAAGCTTATTCAAAAGATCTAATAAATTCCTGCATTTTATAAGATGTTTGGAGCTTATAAGATGTTAGATTTTTTTAAAAATAAACTTATTAAAATGTTTGAATAAAATAAGATCTTTAAGCTTATAAGATGTTAGTAATGGTAATTTTGTAATTAAAATGATTAAAATTAAGCTACTATGTTAAGATCTTCAAAATAAATTAGAAATTCTTTACTTTTTTAAAAAGAGCTTATAAACTCTCAACATTTTATTTTAAAAGCTTATAAACTTTTAAAAAAAATTACTAAACACATTTTGCTATCTTATAAGCTCTCAAACATCTTATAAAATATTTTGAGGAGCTCATAAGCTCATCTAAACACCCTCTTAGTTTTGTTCATATTTGCCATGTAAATATATTCCATATATAATAACTCCTTATAACATATTTCTATATTTCTCTTTTCTTTATGTCAACATGTTTCCATATAATATACGTGTAACTTTCTATATTAATTTCTGTAACTCCCTATATTAATATAAAATTTTTGTAACTCCTTCAATATATATTGTTAATTTTATTCATTTTGCCTATATCAACATACATATATATATATATATATATATATCTATAAATAATAATATTCTACTAATATTTGTTTTAATATTGATATAAAAAAATTATATTAGTTCATATTTTGTAATTCCATATCTTTGATAAATATTCAATATATATTTATATATATATATATATAATTTTTATATTAATTCTTATTACTCCTTATTTTAATAGATAGTTTTTGCACCTCTTTCTATAAATATTGTCTAATATTTTCTTCTAAAATTTGTTATTTGCATTCTGAAATTTAATTTTTTTGAATAATTATGGACAAATACACACACATATATCTATGTCTATGTATGTGTATTTGTTTGTATAACTAGGTATATCCCTAAGTCTATTTGTCAATGTACTTTAACTGACATGTCTTGCTTAAGCAAAAAATCCTAATAATAGTTTATATTAAAAATAGTTCAAACATACAATTTACTATTTCAAAGTAGAATAATATTTGTCTTTTTTTATCTCCACCTCTACAAAATCTTATTTGTGAATTAAACTGTTTTTCCTGAAAAATGAATATATTTTATAATATTTATATTATTTTCTAATTTTTTTATTTTTATATTTATGAATCAAGATAATTTAGAAAAAAGTATGATTCCTAATTAAAGTATTTTTTTTATTTGGTAGTGATGTTGATAAGTTAGTTTAATTATTTTTTTCATGTTAACATATTTTTACATTTGATATCCTATCATTAATTATTTTAATATTAGTATAAAGATCTATAATAATTTATTTTTATAACTACATGTTTAATTTTAGTAAATACCCAATATGTATATATTAACATATATTTAACTTTTCAATAATTTTTATAACTCTCTTTATGAATATATATTTTTTGTAACTCCTTATATTGTCTAATTATATTTTTAATAATTATGGATGAATATAAACATATGTGTATATATAGGTGTTTTTATCAGTATTAAAATTTAATTAATATGTCTTGCTCTATTTAATTGTGCATATATAAAATTTTTATATATGGAGTATTATAGTAATATAGAATTTATTATAATTTAATTTTAAGTAGTATACTACATTATCCTGTGAGTTATCTTTTGTTCTATAATTTAATATTTTAATTAAGTTAAATCAAAGTTGGGAAAATTCTTGAATCTAACCTAATAATCTTTAACAATATATGCACTAGAATATTTTAAACATACAATTTACTATTTAAAATATAAAAATATTTTTCTTCTCTTTTCTCCAACTTTATATGATCATTTTCTAAACAAATTAAAGTTATTTTTTTTTAATGAAGATGTATGTACTTGTAATGTTCATATCTTTTTCTAAAGTCTTAATTTTTATGCTAATGAATTAAGATAATTTTATCAAAAAAATTTGAAATCCCAATTTTATGAGAAATTAAAATATTTTATTTTCTATCACTTAAGTTCATCTTCAATGTTGAATTCTTTAATTTCTTCAAACTTTTTAAGTCAATGTTAAAGTGATTTTCATTATTTTATCTTCTACTATATTTTATGAATAGTTTATTGAATTTATAAAATTATTTAATATTTAATCATTAATTTTTGTGTAGAAATAGATTAATGAATGGGATTTTATCTAATGATACATAAACCATATTCATATAAAATATTGTTATATCTCATTTACATCATATCATCAATTATATTATATCAATAAAATTCTTAATTTTTTAAGTGTTATATTTGTAATATTTATAAAAAATATTAATATCTAAACTACGATTAAAATTAAATAAAATAAAATTTTAAATTATTACCCGGTGCAATGTACATACTAACAATTGGCAAGATTTTAAGAAAATTTTCCACAAACAAACACACCCTAAAATCTCAACTTTTACTACTTCAACTAAGCGTTCTTTAACAGCCACATCCGATTCTTAATTACAACTAACTTGAATATTACTTAGCCGTTTTTTGAGAATCTTGCAACAAAAATTATTAAATAAGTTAAAATTTTTGGTCATATCCTTGTGCCCGTTGGCCAATGGCTATTCAATAACTCCTTAAATCCACTAAACTACAAAATTACTCAATTAATCCTCCTCGAGATATGATTTCCTTACTTCCAAAGACATATTGTATGCTTAAGTTTAAAAAAATAAACTAAGTTAAGCTTAGGCTTAAGTTATCATAAAAATGAAAGTTAAGTCATTGTTTGATATTATAGTGACCTTGTGAATTTCGTGTAGTAAGGTCCAAACATTTTATCCCTTCTAGATGAGATTATGCATCATCTTAACCGCAAGAAAGGAAAATTGGGGCTCATGGCTTTGAAAATTGATTTAGCTAAGGCATATGATAGAGTGGAATGGTCTTTGCTTGCACAAATCCTTAAAATGTGTCTTCATCAACTAGATTATGCAATGCATCTCTGCATCGGCCTTTTTGATTCTTATCAATGGCTCCCCCATTGGTTTTTTGGACTAGGAGACCCTATCTCCACGTACTTGTTCATTATCTATGCTGAAACTCTATCGAGACTTCTGTTGAGGGAAGAATCAAATGGCCGCATAAAAGGGGTCAAAATCTGTCGCACAGCCCCGCTGTTAACTCACTTAATGTATGCTGATGACTTAACAATTTTCTGTGGAGTTAATGGTCAAGAAGCTAACTGTGTCCTCGATTGCCTGAACAAGTTTGAAAGTTGGGCTGGTCAAAAGGTGAACAAAGAAAAATCTAGGATTCATTTCAGCAAAAATGTGGATCAATGAACCAAGAAGGAGATAAAAGAATTAGTTGGCATTGCTGAGTGTAATCATAAGCTTAAACACTTGGGGAAATCATTTTGTCGTACTCATATGTGTAAAGAAGAATATGGTGAACTCTTCCAAAAGCTTGAGTCAAAACTTAGTGGCTGGAAACAGAAGCTTTTATCCCTCCCCGCCAGAGGGGTCTTGATAAAAAATGTGGCACAGGCTCTCCCAATTTTTCAAATGGCATCATCTCTGTTCCCTTTATCCATATGTGATAAGATTGATTCCTTGCTTATGAATTTCTGGTGGGGAAGTGAGGAGAGAAAAGAGCTGAAACTTAAGTGTTGGAAGTCTATCTGTCTACCCAAGAGAATTGGTGGTTTAGGATTTCAGAATACGGCAACATTCAATAAGGCCATCTTCTCTAGACTTGCCTGGAATATGGCTGCAAATGAGAAGAAGTAATCTGTGACACTCCTAAAAGCCAAGTATCTTAGGCAGGATGATTTCTTGAAGATTTCTAGTGTCCCTAGTGACTCGTCGTTCCTTTGGAAGTGCATTGTGAAGTGCAGAGAGTTTATCAAGGAAAATTCGTGTCTCTTGGTCTCTAATAATTCCACAATCTGCACTTGGACTGTGCCTTGGATTCCCTCTTTAAAATCCCATGTTCCGGTTCCCCGAAACCAGTCCCCATCAAACTCACTCGATTCTACGCTGGTGAGAAATTTTATAGACCCTCTTGTTGGCGAATGGATCATTTCCCGGTTGAAAGAATTTTTTCACAAAGATTCTGTCGATCATATCCTCAGAACTCCAATCTGTCCTCCTTCGGAGGATAGAAGACTCATCTGGACTGCCTCCAAGTCAGGTAGTTTTGACACTAAATCAGCATATCTTAAGTTGGTTAAGTTCTCAGATTAGTCTTCTATTGTTCCCTTTCCATGGCTGAAAGTTGGTCGGAAGCCGATTCATGAGAGATTCAAAACATTTCTTCGGCGAGTACTCCATAATCTACTTCCTACAAGATGTAGAGTATCCCAGCTCTTTCCTATTCTCGATCGCTCATGCCCTATCTGTCATGAAAGGGAAGAAGATTTGGAACATCTATTCTTATGTTGCCCCCTCACAGTGAAATTGTTCTTTGCTTCTAAGTGGTCCTTCAAATTGGAAAATTTCCATAATGGTTCTGTTGTGGATTGGGTTAAAGATTTGGTGAGCCCATTGTCTCAGCTCTTTCTGTCTTCTGAACTCAATGAGGAATTCCTCGTGTTCACATCGGTCGCCATGTATCGTGTTTGGGCTAGAAGAAATGATATTATTCATGGTCGATGCCCTGTTGACAAGGGTATTTGGTCTGCATCAGTATGTAAGGAAGCTGATGGTCATTGGAGGGCACAACAAGCTAAGAAGATTTCTTCGAGATGTTCCTCTACCAAAGGGAAGTGGTTTCCGCCTCCTCCCAGCTGGATAAAGGTCAAATCGGATGCCGCGTTTAAAGACAGAGTGGCATTCACTTCTGTGATTCTAAGGAATTGCAGAGGTTCTATAATTTTTGCATAAGTGATGAAATTGCACTGCCAGGATGCTCTTGCAGCAGAAACACACGCCCTAAGGGAAGCAACAGGCTGGATTAGAAAGTGGAGATTGAAGCTAGTAATGTTTGAAAGTGACTGTTGTGGGCTTCTGGAGATGGTGAAAAATCCTTGTGCAGTGGTTGATTTGGCAGCAAAATTTAATATCCTGGAGATCCAAAAAACATGGAAGCTTCAGCCTACTTAGAAGTTTTGTTTTGTGTATAGGTCTGCTAACAGAGCAACTCATAATCTAGCTATTTGGACTAAATTGTCTAATTGGATTGATGTCTGAAAGCCAGAGGTTTTGCCTATTTCTTTTCGGCGATGGGGCTATCCCACTGTAGATACTTTTACTAATTAATGAAATTTACCTTCCATAAAAAAAAAGAAGAAAAAAAAAGAAAAAGACCTAACTGGTTCATTTGCAGTTATCGCATGGCCAATGGGGGAAATCTATCTTGATTGTCAAGGGTATTTTCCAAGAAAGTTACTTTTTGGGTTTTCTTTGAACTTTGTGCATATTTTGTTCTAATTAATTCTTAATTTTTGAATCCTATTTTTATTCTCTATGAATTTTTATTTTTAGTTCATCCTAATACTCATTATCTAATGCTCGCTTACTTTGTGATATAAGATGTAGGATGATAGAATGAAATAAGGGATGAAAAATAAAATTAGAATAATTTTATATTTTTGATTAGATGTTTACTCTATGGGATAATATGAATGATAAAATTGGATTATTGTATTAAGAATATTTACATAAACATGAATTATAAAACTTGGATAAAATTATAAAAGACTAAAGTGCTCCTAATAAAAATATTTTTCTGTTTCGCATAAAGAAATTAATTTTTCTCCATTTTAATATAACATCCAACTATTTCTTCTTTTTTCTATTTAGCATAAAGAAATTATTTTTTCTCAATTCCAATACAACTTCTTTACACAAATTATATATACCGATTTTTCTTTTAATTATTTAATATAAATATATTTTTAATATTTAATATTTTAATTTTTTTTAAATTGTTTGATTAGTGCTACAATCAAAAATTATTTGAAGTTGATACGCCGAAGGTGTGATAAAACTATCCTACCTCAAAGGTGGGCTAGCTCATCATTCAATTCATTCGCACAGTGACGAGTTGACATATTTTTACAAAGCTTTAATCCATCGAAGTAAAAATGAGATAAGGCAAGATGGGATTTTCATCTTGCTTCATCTTTCAAAGTAAACATGCTCTAAATTTAAAAATATATATAATAGATATATTTGATAACGATATCTCATTCTAAAAAAAATCAAACAAAATCTAAATTAGAAGTAAATTTGCATAATTATTCAGCGTTTGATTTGAAATTCATCATTAAAATTTATGCAGAATTGACAAATACATTAAACTTGTCCGACGACTTGAGAAAATAACCAAAAATTCATTTGAACTCAATTCGTTAAATATAGAATACTTCAAACATATTTCTTTATTTAATGTAATTTAAGTTTGAGCTCGATTTGTGTAAAACATCACATGCAAATATATAATTCATGATAATTTTGCAATAGTCAAAAATAAATTTAAATGTCAAAACTCAAAAACATGTACTAGAATAATCGTCCACTACACAATATCACAATTATGTGTTAAGCAGTCTCTAAAGCTATGAATGATTAAGGACCACTTAATAAATTATCGTAAAAATGTTGTGAAGATAATAATTATTTGTAGACAACATTTTTACCAAACGATCAAAAATATTTTCTTTAATATTTTTTTTCTTTTCCTCACCAAAATTCATGAACCAAACATAGTGTAATGGGTTCAACTGATAATACTGATATATCAAACCCGGCCACTTTAATTTTTTGAGTGATAGTTATATTTTTGGTTAAATTAAAGTGAAATTGCTTTCCCTTTAATTCACACAATCAAAAAATCATTTTGAGGGTTGTTGGATTGATTTTTGATGTAGATGTTGCCATTGAAGAATCAAATGTCTCTTTATCCATCAGCTATCTCCTCTTCAATACCTAATGTTGAATTATTTCAATTCTAATTGCGGATAAAGATGTATTCTTAACATAGTAAAGCGACTGTATTTATTAGTACCAAACCAATGATGATTTATACAAGCTAACTCTTCCAATTGATAATTGGGCCAATATATATCACCCAAAACCTAGAACCATATAGTAACTTTAGCATAGATGCCTCCATTTTTGTTGTTCTTGGATAGCTTGAGTCCGTACATGATAAGTCAACATTACAAAATAAACAAATTGGTAATAAAAATTTTTTATACTTGCACGTACACACTAAAGTTCAGTTCAAACTTCAAACTTCAAACTTATACAAACAAAAATGATGAAATTTCAAAATAAACCAACGTACATAACCAAAAAAATATAATTTCGAACCATGATTAATCCTAAAAATTGATTTGATTAAGGTTACATGCCACCTAAAAATGGGATAAAATTCATGGAGGCATTTCTACGGACACCTTCCTTGCATTTATATAAGTTGAGTCACAACTATGAATAAGAACCATACAATCAAACCCTTTTTTTTAAATTCTCCAAGGAATCCCGCACCCAATAATCTGCCCACATTATGGCTATTTAGTACCTTTAGTACGGAAAATACTATGTCCCATAATTATTTCACATATAACCCCATCCTCATTAATTAGGGTCAATAAAACCGATTTGGCAGCTGGTAAAATAAATCCTACTATATATCTTCCCCTAATTATCAAATTGGGTGGTCATCAATTTATTTATTTATTTATTTTTTTAAAACCCCCTGCCTAATGCATTAATTTTGCATGCTCTATGGCAGCTACCTTGTACTACTATATCGGAGAGAAGTCAAGAAAGTTTCAATAAGATAATTTGTAACTTATTATTCTCTTCTCTCACCCTCTAAAGTTCTATCATAAAAAAATCTCAAAAAATGTGAGTTCAGTATCAAATCTAATCATCATCATTGGTATTGTTTGTGATAACAATAACCGCATATTTTTTCTCAAAATCCTCGATTGAGAATTATAATGATACGTACACAAATTAATCTAGCCCACATTAGAAAGGAGCCGAAGATTGTGAAGTATATCATAAGTTGTTCTCCTTCATCACCTTTTAAAGTGCTCAAATTGCATCAATATGTAATTTTTTCAAAAAAAAAGTTCCACCAATGTGTATTTGTGCATAAAACAACACATTGGACATATTCCTTTATGACTGACGACAAATATAATCATCATCAATACTTATTTAGGATAAACAACAATAATTTTTCAATCTACATATTGATTATATATTAAAGAATCCCTTAACCAAACATACATCTCACTCTACAATCAATCAAACTTCCAAAAGTTTTGCCCAATTATCCCCACAAACAATGTGGAATGAAGCTAGATAAAACCATTAAAAAAAACCCCTAAATCACCCTCCATGCATTAATGGTCTCTTTTTCTCCCTTTTCCCCTAGCTATACCCCCTTTTTTTCATTCCCATGCACACAACTTTCATTTCCTTTGTTGTTTAAGCATGCAAAGAATATGGTTTTAAATTTTGATACCTAAAGTTGGATGAAATGCATGGGAAGTCTAACTGAGCTTTTTCCCATTTGTGGGAAAGATGGAAGAGTCCAAAGTCGCATTCATATCCCCACTTAAGGAGTTTGCTTGGCTGTATGTATGGGCCACAAGTTCCATAAACCTAGGAATTAAAGTATGGACTCTAAATCTAATCATTAACATGAAATCTCCACAAGGCTCGACAGGTTTATATTCTTCTGCCTTCTTTACCATCCATATTGTAGTTAGTTTTTTTTGTTCTCTGTCGGCCTAAAATCACGATGACTTCGAACATGCCTAGGGACATGGGTGCTTGTGCTTCATTTGCATTGAACTTTGGTAGAATTATTATTAATATAATTAAGTACTTCATTGGCTTTTGCAAATTCTCAGTTTCTCTGATGATTATGATATGGTTTACCTTTTGCAGTTCATCACACAGTATCATGATTCTTGATCTTTTGCCATACTAATCTTACCTTATAACATGCTTGAAAGTTGAAATTTACGTTCTTGTTGATTAAAATGAATTAGGTATATGTAGTGGTTATTGCCGGAAAAATTCTAATTCAAGTTACATTTGATATACCAATATTGTCGGTTTAATTTATACTTTTGATAATGATTAATTAGATTTGTAGTTAGATATAAAGGTTCAGTTGTCCTTTCAACATGCATGAGTTGGAGAATTGTATCATTGTGTAAAAACATCCAAAAGGGCGAGAAAGAAGAACAACTTGTAAATTGTTTCAAAATCACTTACTCTTTCAACATGGATAGATGAAATTTGTAGCTAGAGATAAAGGCTCAGCTACATCAAAATGTTATCCCACACTATGATATACATTGATGGGAAAATTATCATTACGAAAAGCATTCCGAATGATAAAAAACAGAAAATAACTCGTGAATTATTTTATAAGACGTTTGATACATCAAAGAAGCACAAATCTTGCTGTAGGTTGGTTTCTTTACCCCATGAGTAAATTTTATTTTTCAAGATGCAACCACAGAAATGATTTTCCATCCCTTACACTTGTATTTTGTGTGGATCTACAGACAATTTAAATGAAGCTCAAATTTTGGGGCGAATAATTAGGGTTGATCATGTCAGCAAATACAAAAATCTAGAGGAGGAGGATGAGGAAACTAAGCAGCGGAAGAGGGAGGAACGAGGTATTTGCTGTGCTTTTCAAAGAGGAGAGTATAATCGTGGAGATGACTGCAAATTTTCTCATGATGAGCAATGAGTTTCGTTATATCTCACTTGTATTTGATTTAATGTTTTTATTAAATGCATGAAGACACCAAACAAAGGTGGTAGTCCACGCTTTTGTTTTTCCCCATGATTGTTCTATTCCTTGGACAATTCCATGTTTCCCTTGTTTCTTCAACTACTGGTAACTACTGGTACATGTGCATATTTCTTTCTATGCTCCAATTGACTAAAATGATATATTAGTTTGCTTTACTTAATTATTTAGTATATGGATTTGCTGCAGTAGAAGGATGAACACATAACTCTGAGCTTCTAACAAAAAGACAACTAAGTTGGCAAATTAGGTCTTTAATGAAGTAAGTTCAGTTTACTTATTTGTGACATGTTGGCTGTAGTCTTTCAGAAAGATGTTGATCACATTACAATTTTTATCATCCAACTACAAGATAGCTTAGAGGATAAAATGGGTATTCAGTAAGTAAAAATGTGATTTAACCTGCTGATTGTCTCTTACATGTTCCTTGGACCTTTGATGATAAGGTGCTCTGTTACTCAAGAGTTATAAATTCTTATTAACGTTCCTCTATTAAGGAGTAGCCTTTATGTACCTGATGCCTCTTGCCTGACTGCACTATGTACCTAATGCCTCTTGCCAGTTGGGCTTTATAAGAAGTGGCTCATGTGTAATTCATGAGCCACTATGTACCTGATGCTCTTGCCTGACTGCACTCAAAAGGGTTGTCTAAGTTCTCTTTTGCTAAAGCAGGAGAAGCAAATTCAGTATTGCAGCAATTGATGCCTTAGAATTTTTGCAAGTTACTTGTTCTGCAGATTTGCATAAATAATCTTACATATATTTGCTTGGTTGCAACCTGACAGGAAAACAGCAGGCGTCCCGCCTCTGCCAGTGATGATGGAACAGTCAAGATATGGGACTTGGTTTCTTCACATGGACTGAAGAAACAGCAATTATAGCTCTGTGTTTGATCCTCCTCCGAGTTGTGAATAATTTCCCCATGTACTAAACATATAATCTATTCTAGTTCATCTTTTAATTTATGCATTCCTGCGGATGATTCAAGTTTTTATTAGTTAGAACGTGGGGGATAGCTGCTGGAAAACCCGTGTATGATCCTTCAATAAGACTTGTGAAAACAATTATGCGCCTTTTCACCATATGTTAATCAGCTTCCCTTTGAGAATATGGTGTGATGAATGTCGGTCTGCTCGTTGCCCTGATTAGAGTATTCCAATAATAGCAAAACCACTCAAGGAGCAAGCTAGCTTCTCACTGGGAGAAAACCACCCCCAAGTTAAAATTAATTACAGACTAGAAAATAGAAAATAAGAGTCCTTTTGAGCTCTGTTTAGACTTCCTCAATGTAAGGAATTGCTTATATCCACTTTACATAGACTAGTAAAAGCAGGCTGAGGGCCACTTTACATACACAGATTAGTAGAGCTACCAATGCTAGTATTTGAATACAGCCCGACTCCATTTTTGGGTCTCTCTGGTTACAAGCTCAGAACATATAATAGAGGAGTAAATGTGGATATGTAGTGTGAAATATGGGAAATTCCAAAGTGACTTTGTTTCCATTAGGAACCATTTTGTGTTATTGTTCTTTATTGGGATGATGACAAGTGAAAGTAACAGCTAAAGCGCAGCTGAAACTGAATACTTTTGCTCCCATATAACTGTCGACTTGCTTTGGTATCTGCCTGAAATATCCCTCCGAAAGTGCTGAAAATGCTATCTTTCTTGGCCATGAAAGGTGCGATGGCGATAACGTGCCCGGAAGTGTGAAGATTTAACATTGGTGTAACGATTTAGACAACGTTGTAATCCCGTGATTAAAGCTAATTATTAGGGATTTTTTTTTATTTATACATACACATTAGGAGTTCATTTGAATTCGAACTCTTGACCTCCCACATTATATGAAAGACTTATGCTGTTGAACTGCAAACCACTCGACAAGCCAATTATTGAGAATTTATTAACAGTGATGAGAATGTCGTTATATGCTTAACATATATATGCACACCTACATCCTTCAATTGTGAAAAAAGAAAAGAAAAAAAAATTATCCTTCAATTCTTCAATTACGATGAAAAATTTAAACAAAAATTCTTGTTTTTTACTCATGATTCATCTGAAAACCTATAAACACTTGTTTGGTTATGTTTTCAGTGGGTTTTTTTTTTTCAATAATATTTAAAAATAAAAAATTATCAATTTTTCTCCACTTTTATTGAAAATACCACTTATTTTTATTTTCAATTTCTCGCAAACCTATCTTAACACTTTATCATCACATTAGTTGACTTGAAATTTAATTTGACATAAATCATCTATTATCTTTTCAAATTTGTTAAAATGTACATTTTTTTGGAAAACCCCGTGAGTTTAAGGCATAAAACAACGTTATATACATAATCTAATCATTATGTGTAACCAAAATGTTTAATTATAATTTTATTTTTATTTTTAAAATTATAACTAACTTTTTAATTTTTGAAGATGTTGAACATAGAAAATGAAAAGAAGAATATAATTAATGGGAATATAATGTTGTTGGGCTTATATGCGGATCCAATTTCTAACTTTCGAAGTCCAATCTATATGTTCTCTTAGGTCCAATATTTAAATTCAAGCCCAGTCCGTTAGGCTACAAAATCAATCCAAGCTCATTGGCTCTAATTGCCACCTTTTATCTAAAACATATATCCTTGTAGGGCCACAAAAGGTTGGATTTGGATAAGATTTTTTATATCAAAATTCAAATTTGATTATCAAAATCAATATACAAATTCAATACGAAATTCAATAAAATATTTGTTAGTTAGTATTATATCTGAATCAGATGGATATCAAAATTTGATAAAAAAAATTTGACTTAATTCATTTTTTTTCCTCTTGAATTTTATAAAAATATTATATTTATAAAGTAAATTCATGTCATATTTGAATTTTTAACAATATTTTATTATATATTAATCCAAAAGTTAAGGGCTTGTTCGTTTACAAACTTCCAATTCATTTTTCAACTTCCGAAACTTAAACAAACAAACACTACACATTCTTCAATCTCACTCCCAAAATACAAAATTTATCCTCAAAAAATTCCTACTATTCACACTCTCAACACATTCTCCAA
>JACGDI010005562.1:479219-535279 GCA_014898725.1 Jacaranda copaia
TGCTCTTGCCGCTGAATATTTTCATGAATCATGATTACCTGGCAACATTAATTAGAATAATTATTAAATAAGAACATGAAATTATATTTAAAGACTTAGGTATGTAAGAAAGGGCCCTGTGTTAAGTCTAGGATAATATTTTATTTAGAGGCACTAACCACAAGGTATCCAATAATCATTGTGTCTTAATTTTATTTGTTCATCACCTCGTTGGATTGGAAATTGTGAGCCTTGTAGGATCAATTTTCCAACTGTTAGGCCAAACTCACCCTTATTTTTTCTACTTATTTTAAAGTTGATAACATTTGATGCTAATCTTATTTGTGCACTCAATAACTATTCCTTCTCCAAGCAAAAACCAAACATAAGACAATGGAGGGATATCTGGAATTTTCTCAATAAAAATCCCTCGATACTTAAATTAATAATTTTATTTATTAAAAAAAATTATTCTAAAATTAAACAGTGATGAGAACAGTATTAAAAAATATTCGGATCAATAACTCTCTTGGATGCCTCTTTAGATCATTCTTGAATGTGCATTGAATTATTAGGATGTCGAGGTATGGAACAAAGAGCATTATTAGCTGATCTTAACAAAATAAATGACGGGGTAAGAATTTGAACATGAAAATCTCTTCAAAATTTGCTGAAGTAAAAGTAGATGTGATACAACTCTACTTTGGGGACATGTCTATTTATAGAATTTATTTTGCCAATCACCTAATAAATGCTTAAGTTGAAAAAATATCCAATCATCCAATAGTCATTAATGACTTAACTACTAATATTGCCAGGACTTAAATGTTCGACTATTACGTGTGAGAATTCATCTGCTTATCTTACATTATATTCATTACGATTTTATTAGTAAATCGTTAAAGTTTATTATTGATAAATCAAAAGAAAAAAATAATGAATTACCTAAGAGAATTTTACCATCCATCATGCCCCTAATTTTCCGGGATGGTTACCCAACCATCCCCCTCTTCTTGGATACTACTCGATTTTCAGGGATATTCCCGAAATCTTTCAAATACCCCTTACAACTCGGCCAGATATGTTAACATTTTTTTCATATGTAAATAAAGACAAATAACCCGTTTTAAGATAAACGGGTCAAAAATATGGAGCTGAGGTGGCCAATCTAGCCCAATGGAAACTGTCAGTCAATGTTAAGTCCACCAACTGCAGATTCATAGTCCAACCCGCTTGTCAAGATGGGCTTGAGACAATTTCCTTAGCAAGAGCTTCTAGGTTTTCTTTGTATTGTCCCAACAAAAGAAAACAGCAGTTCCAGTATTGCGACCAAGCCCAATTCAACCTCTTTTAGAGACAACAGTCTTTTAATTTAATTATAACCTATGCTATGATCGCAATACTTTTTCTTAATTGTCCACTAATTCCATATTCAACAAAACACAGCCCTCTACCTTTTGCCCATTTTTAAGCTAGGACAATTTTTTTGAACAACCAAAAGTGAAGAATGGAAGAAATTACAAGCTTAAGAAAAAGCTCCAAAAGTTCAATATTAGCCAAAAACACGCATCGGGCTTAGGTTTTTGAAGGTTCCACTTTTGAATTCAAAACTCACATATACAAGTAAGGCTAATGTCAGTGGACTAATTGACCACTCGACATGTTCCGCATTACTATGTGTAAGAGAAAATATACATATTTACATTGTGGAAGATCAAAAATGCCCTTGAAGAAGAAGTTTAATCATAATATATATCAAATAAAATTGGATATTTGAATATAGAGGTTAGATATGCTAGCTTTTGTCCTCACTTTGAAAGGGAAATCTTAGTTGGATATTGAGGTGCATTATATTCATGTCTAAAACTTGGAGCTTTGCCATTATGAGGATACAACTGGACCAAGTTTACCTAAATTATCAATCTAATGCATTTGTATCAATGATCAACTTGCTCAAAAGTTTATTATAACGCAAAGACTTAGGTATATTCAAAGGTGTTGATCCAATAAGATCTAATCACCTTACTCATTTAATTTGTACACTCTTTCACATGTCATGTTTGTCATGTTCAACTTGCAAATTGACATAGATCAATCCATGTATAGGACCTTCAAGTGAAGACTAAGTCATATATTTTATAATTCATTATCCTCTTGCCTAGCAAGTAATTAAGATTTGTCTATGCAAAAATGATGATTCGAATTCATTTGAATTAACATGAGAGTTCAATTATATTGTATTACCAAGATTCATGTCATATATCTGAAAGAAATTGAACTCCTTACTTCTCTCATGTATACACTGAACTTCTTTTCTCTTCAATTCACATATAGACAAAATATAGGACTGATGTCATCTAGTGGCTTCGAATTTGAACTATAATGCAAAGATATTGAATTCAAGAGGGGCTAAAAGAGATAGAACATCAATGAAAATTTATTAACAGCACAAACATGGAAGGCCATCACCCTCCCATGGTTGCATGGCCAAAGAATAAATGAAATCTTTGTCCAACAATTGAAACCCTAATGCTTATTGATCTATCACTAAGCAATCAATCTCCCTAACCACTGCCAAAAAGTAACTAAATTAAACCAAATCCTATATTAGAAAAAGAAAAAGAAAAGGGCAACGAATTCCTCCTCCAACGTACGATCACATCATCTCATAACTCCGGAAACCCTTTCATGTACTCCATGTATGTGGGTGAAATCGAGTTCGCCATGGCAGGGGATTGAAAAAGAGAATTAGGCCTTGATGAACAGAAAAACTCATTCGAATTAGGAGTGAAAAGTGGCGATGGATCAGCCAAATAAGGATTGGACACTTTATACATGAAAGAAACAGCAGAAGAATCATTCTTTTTAACATCCCCTCCAAATTTTTCATCCATCAAAACAGAAGAAGACTCATTATCCATACCAAATCCATTAACATTCTTATCCTTTGCCTCCGACAACGAACAACCGTCGTCCTTGATGGATTCCGGCAGCTCAGGTTTCGCCGTCTTTTCGTCGCCGGAGCGTTCCATGCCGGTGAGTTTCTGAACCAAAGCCATGAAATCACGTGCTTGTGCATGGATCACCTTGGGGGAGTGTGTGTATATGATCACTGGCGGCCGTTGCTTGTGGCTCTTGGCGGCGGAAGAATGGCCGCCGGAATTCTCCACAATCGATGGATTTGAAGAAGAGGAGGGAGAAGAAGAAGATGGCTTATGGATCCCGTGAGAATCTTTGTAGATTTTCAAAGGGGACGGACGCGGGCCGTGGATCACTCCCTTTGTCACCTCACTATCCTGAAACTTTGAAGGGCTCATGGCTGATTTCCTTTCCACAGTCTGCACTAAAATTAGCAGAATTCTGAAATTTTCTATGTTAAAAATGTTTGCTTTTATCCCCCCCTTTTTCCCTTTGTTTAAGGTTGTCGCAAAAAGTTGGATTGGAAGTGGGGGCGTTTGCTTATATATAGAGAAGAAGTTAGAGGTGAGAAGAAAGAAGAAGAAAAAAAATACTGATGTGGATCTAATAATATATTTGATTTGTTGGGATTAGCCTGCGATTTCTGACCGTGGAAAAATAGTGTGCCCGGAAGTTGATCGGTGGTAAAGTAATGGTTGGTCGACCGCCTTTTGTGGGCGGTTGGCGACGGCGCCGGTGGCGGGAGAGATCGATAAATCATGCCTAATTAACACGTAATTACGTCATGTGATTATTAATTAAGGCCCCGTTTGGTTTTATTTCCACATTCCATTTTTTCATTTTTTACTATTTTAAAAATAAAACGCATCACTTTTTATATATTTTTACATAATATTATTTTTATTTTTATTTTTAAAACACATTCTCCAATAATATATATATGTTATCTCTCTTATTATTTCTATCTCTTTCTACCTACAATCTATTAAAACTACCATAATTATTATTTTTCCAACAATTTATCCAAATACATACTCATTTTTAATTCATTTTCACTATTTAAGTTTTTAAATTTTAAAAATAATAAAAATGAAAATAAAACCAAACAGTCTCTAATGTTTTCTTACAAGTCATAACTCTATATATTAATATAAAATTAAAAATGTGCTCTTAAGCTAATGGTGAGGTTGAGCTGTTCCGAGGATCATCTGAGTCAGACTCCTAGCTTTGTGACTTTAAGAAAATTGATATTTTTTATTAATTTTTTAATTTCGTGAAAGTCAATATTTAATATTTTTTTTCTTAGCAAGAATGGTCTATTTGACATTAGGATTTCAAATTGTTGACCTTGAATAATAGTAATTTATAGTTAAAAATCGGGGGCTAGGCTCAAAGTTTCATACTGTTATTATAAGATAATAATAATAATAAGATAAAATAATAGTTATTATTATTATAATTTATACTTTGAATAATTCAAAAGTAACTTTATTTTTGTGTGTTGTTTAATATTTTTTCTTTATTTTCTCTTCTCTCTCTGACTTTGAGTTTCTCTCTCAACTTTCTTAGAGTAATACAATTTTATTCTTTTCTCCCCTATTACTAATATCTTCCTTTTCTATACTTTTATTCTTTTATTTATTTAAATTTCTGAATATATTTTTTTAAAAAATAGTTTTGAAATTCTAGATAAATAATTAAAATTTACAATAAAAAGTATAACTAGCCTTTTTATATTTTAAACAATTACAAATGCATTTGACCTTGTGCCACACATAATAAAAGTAAAAGGAAATAAAAACAAAAGAGAAAAGTCAATTTTCTTCTTCAATCAAGAATTCAAAGCAATGTTTGTTTTTCCTTTTGAATGAGAAAGTTGGAATGGGCTGTTTGGTTTCATTTCCACACTCCATTCTCATATTTTTTATTATTTCAAAAATAAAACATATTATTTTTTTACATATTTTCATGCAACATTATTTTTATTTTTATTTTCAAAACATATTGTCCAATAACCTATATATTTTTTCCTAATAATCTATATATCTTCTCTCTTTATTCCATTATTTCTACCTCTTTCCACCTACAACATATTAAAACTAATATTATTATTACTTTTTTAATAATATATCCAAATATAAATTTATTTTCAATTTATTTTTACTAAATAATTTTTTAAATTTTAAAAATAATGGAAATGAAAACAAAACCAAACACCTGGTCGCGGGAGATAAGTCTTGGGCCAATGACTACAGTTATAACATTAATAATCAAAAGTCAAATTAATGAATAGTTGATTTAGACATGGTTTATCGAGGAATCCACCAGGTTGAAATATAGGCGCACAAAACTATCGAAGAGTTTGTATGTGAAGAATATATTACTAATTAATTTAGTTTTTCTATTTATATTCTAAAATACATTAAATTAAACTGCAAATATAATTAGTTAGTTTTAATTGGTATTGTAATATTTATTTTTACTAAAAAAATCATTAGATATTAAACTCGCCGAGTGGCCAATGGCCCAACGACACAAATCTCCCACATAATATGGGAAGTTAAGAATTTCAGTTTGAACAGACTCCTGATATATTTATATAAAAAAAAAATTGATATGCTGCAACCAATCAAATTGTGTAAAATATTAAATTGCCGTGTTATGCCCAATCAAATGGCATCCTGTTATATATATATATATATATATATATATCATTAGATAATGATCAACTAAATTCCGTTATGAAATCTTTAGCAGATCAATATAAAGATTTGATATTATCTTTTTAACATTCTTGTTATAAAAAATATTGAATTGGTTGTGGTTCCTACATCTTATACCTATCCATACGATTGTATATAGCATAATTTTGTGCTTATTTAATTGTATAATTTTAATTTTAATTGTGCAATTTTTGCCAAATGTTAAATTCTTAGAAATTTAAGTATTTTATTCAATTAAAAAAATATTAGGTGTTAATTATTATCTCTAATCGATATTATTGTATTTTATTTTTAATTTTCTTTAATATGAAATTCTAAATTTATTTGATAATCTTTATGTGGTGGCGGATTTGATATTATCTATATGATATTATATATATTGATGAGATAATATAAAAAATGTTTAGATTTGTTAAAACTCTTATACTTTATATATACCTAAATACAATTTAAAAAATAAAACACGTCCAAGTTTCGAATAACTTTTATTCAATCTTCCAATTTCATATTTTGAAGAAAAGAAATTACAAAATATCTCCATAAGAATTTTTCTATGTAAGTAAAGAAAAAGATATCGCTATTTATTTATATTCCTCCATTGATTTTGTTGTTGAGGTTTTAATTGTATGTTTTGTTCGTTATATGAAATTGATTAACTTTAGGTATTGACGTAATTTATATGCGGTATAAAGGGAATACTACAAGAATTAAGAAAAATATTAAATATTTGTGATTGTTTTACATCAGAATACGAGGTTTGTTCTTTTTTTATTTTTTAAAGATATTATCTTTTTATATATTTAACTTATAAGCTTTGTGCAATAGACAATTTACCTAATTATAATAATATTTTTCTAATTAATCAAACATCATATTTCGTGATGTTTGTCCACTTTATTGTAATAATAAAAAAACTTTTTTAAAATATTAATATATGTAAACAAGTGAAAAACTATTTGTATATATCAATGAAACTTGGTGATTCTAATTAAATTTTGATAAAAATATTTGCTTGAGTATATGCTGACTAAGGATGATGGACAGTACCAAGCATGGCCCTTTCTTTATTCTTAGAACTAATTTTAAGCATATTTTATTATTAATTTATTTGAAAAAATAAAAATTGTTGTATTTGTATTTTACATCAATTTAAGTTTAAATACAAATAATTTTTTAATTAATATTATAATTAACATGTATTCGATGTGATGCACCGAAAGTAATTTTAATATTAAATATATAATTTTAAAATAATTTTATTGTAATATTAAAATTATTTTTAATGCATAACGCCGAACAAATATTAACACGCATACATATAAAGGGATAACATTTGAGTCGACTGCATTTTTAAATTCGTAAATCTTTAAAATATTGTTATCAAACTTTTGAGTTGACCACACTCCCTGGCATCCCATAAACTATCATTTTCAATTTTATAAATTTTCAAAATGTGGTTTTCAAGTCTTTGAATCGTTTGCATTTGTCTTATAAATTTACAATCCTCAACTTCAACAAAAAAAATTTAACTACAAGAGAAAAATAAATTAATAACAAAACAATGTATGACAAATAAAAATTATCACTGATTATGTATATTAAACAACAAAAAATTTTATTTTATCATCTTAATAATTTTTATAAACTAAATAGTAACAAGAATAATGTTTAAATTATCACCATTAATAATTAGTACACACTTATGGTGATAACTTAGTGGCAATAAAATCTTATCACAAATTATATATAGAAATAATTTTTACCATCACTACGTCATCGCCATGGGGCTGTCAATGATTATGGATGACAATGAGACGGGTTTGGCTCAACTCATACCCCACCCCACACCACGCCACGCCATCTCGTCCAGTGGGATTGGCGATTTAAACCTATCAACTCAACAAGAATTAAAAAAATTAGAATCAATCAATGAAAGTATCAAATTATAATCACTTAACAACAATTAAGATTCAAAACAAAAATGAAAAATTTATGCAAATAAAATAAATTTCTAAAAGCAAAATAAGAGATAAAAGTAAAGTTGAAGTATCAACTAGCACAACATCCAAATTATTCTTAATTTGAGAAATATAAAATAAATATATAATATATTTATTATTATCATATGCATGATTGATATGGGGTATGTTTGGGGTAGGATTATGGGATGAGTTAGTTAAACCCTATACCCCGCCTCAAATACATCAGGTTATAAAAATCATACCACATATCCCGATTCATACTTTGTTAAGCCGCCCCAATCATGTCCCATTCGGGACGGATTGAGTTTAGGTTGTGACCCACCTCATTGCCATTTCTATCACTAATTATTAATGGTGACCACTTTAAATATTAATTTTTGTTATTATTGAACCATTTTGTAACAAAATAAAAATTATTGTTATTTAAAAAATATCATTATTAACCAATAAAAACTATTATCACTTAATATATATCATTAATAGTAATTTTTATTTTATCACTTATTAATTTGTTATTAATATTATATTTTTTTAAGTGTGCTCAAGAGGAAAATGAAATCAAGAGATGCTTTTTCTATTGGTTCATTTCATCAACTTCATCAAAATTATTTATTTTCTGTTCATTTATTATTTACTTTATTTTTGGTTCCATAGGATTGATGGGATTTGTCGGAGATACTTCTACAGCTCTACATATATGCAATTTTTTCTTTCCCCCAAAAAAACCATCCACATTTTCAAAATTTACATATTTGCTTGGATTTCTTTAACGCCTGTTTGGTTTTGTTTGCAAGACCCCTTTTCATTTTCAGCTATTTTTAAAAGTTAAAAATATAGTTATAATTTTGAAATGAAAATGAAAATAGAAATATGTTTGGATGAAATGTTGAAAAGTAATAATTAGAGTATGTATAGATTTGAAAAATACTTGGTTTATATTTTTTATGTTTAAAAATTTTATTTTTTAAAATATATGTATATTTATTAATTTTAAAATAATAGTGAGTACTTTATGTCAAATCAAATTTAAATTTGATAAATGTGACAATATGATGATATGGTAAGTTTAGAAAAAAATTTGAAAATAAAAATATGAATACTTTAAGTGAAAATAGGAAAAAAGTTATAGTTTTCATTTTTTATCCCCAAGTAAAAAATGGAAATGAGTCAGGAAAATGAAGCCAAACACGTCGTTAAGCATACACTTTCAAATCCATTAATGATTAGCTTTCTTATCAAAACCAACCTCTCGTTCGTGAATTTTCTTCCTCTGTTTGTCTGCATAATAATCAGTGGTCCACTGTCCCTGGTTTTGGGCCTGGCCCATGGGCCTTTATGGCAGCCCAAAATGATTTGAGCTTTGTGTTTTTGTGTGAAGAATAAGTGATAAAAAAGAGAAAGATACATTTCTATCTTTGGTGTCTATTTTATTAATAGCTTATAATAAATTATTGCTATTATGTAGTACTTAAAAATAAACTCTTGTTTGCTTATTGTTTTTTTTCTTAATAATTGATATTTTAAATGTAATGATTGATATATATATATATACACACACATATACAATAAATTGACTAAAAACAAAAAATTGAAAGGTATTTAAACCTTCGAGTTCTGTCAACCTTTTGTTTTTTCCTCCAATTTTTTGTTAGCAAAGAATTTTGATGCTCTCTTTACCCTCAGAGTTGTTGCTTATTTTGCTTAGATGGTTTAAATCTTGAACTAATTTAATGTATCAATATATATATGTCACTATAAAAAATTAAAGTATCAATTACAGTCAATTTGTAGTTAAAAATTCATAACTTTAGCTACAAAAGTGTTCTAACTAACTTCAAAGCTAATGCTCTCGTAACTAACTCTCACTACGATCAATTCATAACTAATCATCATTCTTTTATATATATATACTAATTTTCATATGGATAATGCATAACTAATAAGTTACACTCCAAAAATACAATATTATGGATTGATAATTAAAAACTTATTTTGATTATAATTAAAAAATTATATTTGCTACAAAAATTCATAACTATATTCTGTAATTATAGCCACGAATTTAAATTCGTAACAATTTTTTCATAGCAAATATTTAATTTTTTGATAGTGTATCCATATATACACGCGCCCTTATAATTTATTAAAATTTAAATATTAAATTTATAAAAATGATATCAGTGAATCAATTGACCATTGAATACTGATATAACGTATTAATTCCTTTACCTATTTTAACATTACAAAATTTTGTATCATTTCATTATGTTACCAAGTGGGGAGAGGGGAACATTATTGGCTCAGTCAAAATGGAACCAACCAAACCCTATATATGGATGATAATAGGCACTTGATGGAATCATAAGGCCATGAAAATGTGGGAGCAATTGAAAACTCCCAAGCCCATTCCTCCCTCATTGTGCTGGCATATGTTGAACAGACAAGTCAGTCAGTCAGTCCCCCAAGGAACACAACATATGTAAGACAATTGGTACCATAATTTTGTTTGTTGGAAATAGCTAGGAATGTGATCAGTTGCCCTAACAAATTGTGCAAATATAATTACTGCGTTGGGTTTTGGGGTGGGCATGGGCTTATATTTATAGGATCATGCGCACAAGGGAACCGCACGCGCACTGACTCAGACTTGACTCATTGTTTCCATTCTTGATTGCCCTCATAGCCCCCTCCCCCCCACCCCCCACCCCCACCCCTCTAGGTACTACACTTGGTTTCTAGTTTTCTTATAATTCTTTGTTTTTTTCAATTAAACATATTATTAATCATTAATAAAAATCATTATAAAGTGCTTTAACAATAAACGAGGGAGAATTACAAATCCAAACCTCGTGATCAGATATAAAAGCATATGTTCTAACAATAGCATGAATTATTGTGTCTACATAGTTTTCGAATAATTCTATATAAATGGAGAATGTTTGTCTTTAAATAAAAAAGTTCAGTTGTACGAAAATATTATTTTATCGACTTTATTGATTACATTTTGTTTAAAAAGATGTTTCGATAGATGTGAGGGGGATAAAAGTAATTTATAAATTGATTTAAATTCTTTGATTTTTTCGTGTAAGATTAATTTTTGTATCATTCATAAACTTTCAAGGAGATTGAGAAGATATATATATATATATATACACACACAGTTGTTCTTGCACACAATGAAGATGAAATCACATCATCATTACAATATATTCCATTGGTAATTTCTTTTAATTAGTGGATGAATTTATATATTTATATATGTGAATCAGTGATAAATTATACATTATGTCTGATATAAATTTTTTATTTTAATTTTAAATTAATGACATTCGAACAAAAATACACTGATAGCATTTTTTCTCAAGAAAAAATTTAAAATTTCATAAATTTATAAACATTTTAAAAATAAATGAACAAAAATTTTGAATTTATGACAAGTCCCTGTAGCAAACTTGCTCCATTTTTTTTTAATTGTTTTTATGTTTCACATGAATTGAGGGTTGATTAATTAGTATATAATTGTGTACTACATGGTGACACAAAATGCTTCCAAGGCACTCATTTTGCTCTCTTTTCGATATGTTTGTCTTTCACTTCTTGGGATCTATAATTTGTGCCTCATCATTTTCTTTATTTATTTTTAACTAATAAAATTATAAATACGGCTTCGTGCGTTTTTAAAATATGATTAAACAAAGCGTGTTACAAGTTGAGCCAAACTAGATCAAATATGTGGTTGGGGCATGCGCCTTTTGTTAGGTTCATTATTAACAATTTTTTGTTTTTTGTACACGTCACTTCACCATGTATCAATTTTAATAATTATGAATTAGTACGTGTATTTTGATTAATGATTTTGGTTCCATTTGAATAATTAACTAATTAATAATTCTTATTTAATTTTTTTTCTCAATATCATTATTCAAAAAATTGTAATAGTGCAGCTTCATCGAAGCAATCTGATGTTTTATTTTTGTATAATTTCTTGCAATGACTTTTAGTACTTTTTTTAATGCAAATAATGATTCATGAAAAATTTCTTAAATAAATGAAAGTTTATAAAGTGTAGCCAAACTCTATATATATATATATATAATTGATCTAGATTAAGCTATAACATCAACTACAAAGTTAATGTAAATGTAGATGGAGATGCATGAAACAGTAACAAATATCATAAAATCAAGTAAAATTAGTGGCACCTGATGCAGAGTACATAAACTTTCTATTTTAAAAAATTCGATTAAATCGATTTTTAACTGACTTTCTATAAAAAAAAGATAACTGAATTGAACTGAAAATTGAAAACTTACAAAAAAATTAACCATTAACCAAACCAAAAATCAATTTTACAAATTAGTTCAATGAATTCGGTTTTTGTTCGTTCAATTAATCACTTTTTTCAATTAATAAATAATTTTGCTGACCCCTATCAAATAGTGTGCCACTAAAAAAAATTAGATATTTATTACAAAAAATTATTGTAAAAATAATTTTATAACTAAGATTAAAAGTTATAATTATAAACTTTTTCATAGCAAATAACTTTTTAAAACATCAAACAATAACAATTGCTAGTTATTAGTTCGCAACCATAGTCATTGAAAGTGCAACAAATTCCTAAGTATTATCTGCATGAAAATTAATATATATAAAATAAAATAATAACTAAATTCAAATTTGTTGTAATGAAGGTTAATTACGAAAGCATCTACTTCAAGTTCGATTAAATCAATTTCATAGTTAAAACTATAAATTTTCAGCCTTAATTACAAATCGATCGTAGTTGATATTTTAATTTTTAGTACTGAATAATCTTTTAAGTGCCACACAACGACTTCAACTGCTGCGAAACATTATAATTACTATAATTATAATTTAAACATTGAGTCTAGCAATCACCACGATTCCATAAAATTATATTAATCAAAATGAAGTGCTCCTCATAAAAAGAATCGATTCATGGACTTTTTATCTCAATTCAACAATAAAAGTAGCACAAAAATTATGAACTTATTTGTTAATATTATTATTTTTGTTTTGTCATCACACCCACAAATGTCCTTTCTTACATATCAACTGCATTACAAGGTCGTCAAGATGTATAACCACATGAACTCTGAGTCCTACCCTATGATTGGGACTCAATGAAACCTTATTTCCTATGAACTGCGCATCAATCATAGGTTTCCTGCAGTGTCAATGAAACTGATCATCAATTGTCCAAAATGGACATTCTGCACAAAAACAGACAACCAAAACATTTTCGAATATTTGAGTCAATGGCATGTAATAAAACCTCTATCCCAACCAACAGTTGGGTCCCCACGTCCCATAGACAAGATTTTTTTTTTTTTAAATTTTTATACATATACACGTAAAGAATTCATTAATTTCAAAATTTCAATATCATATTTTATAATGAAATTAAATTACAAGCCAAATAACCAGCCGATCCATCGAAACAAATTTAAATATAATACATTGTCAGTATTAAATAATTCAATTATACTTATTTATATAATTAATGTATAATTTGAAGGTGGATGTAGAGGAAAATGTCCATTCCACTATCTGAAAGATTTGGTTAAAAGACTGATTTATTTTTTTTTATTTGGATTCTGAAAATCTAATCGACGAAAAAGTAAACTTTGAAAGTGCATCCAAGTGTACAAGCAAGATTGTCTCCTCTTTCTTATTAAAAAATGTTGGATATTCCTCCACAAAATCTTAACTTATTGTCCTTAGTTAAATTGTTTCCCTGCAATTAGTGTGTGTGTGTGTAAGAAATATTTGATGAAGTTTTAATCTTTTGGGCATATGCATAATATGCGTTACAAGGTTAGATTATGTGTTTGGATGGTGACTAGTAGCACATTTATTGTGCATGATTAAATTGATGGGCTGTAATTAGATTAGCTTTATCCTCAATTTCTAAAGGCAGATCATTAATACACCCCAAAGTTGCTTTTAGGGTGCGATTGATTTGGTGTAATAGTCGCTATTAGCTTGAACTATTGCAGTTATACGTTTCTATTGTGTAATCGCACCTCGCATTAATTTCTTAGTTCCATTCTTGTCCTTTTTTTTGTTGTTGTTCCACTTTCGTCCTTTTGAACATTGACACGAATTAGGGGCAATACTATCGTTTACCTACATAATTCTATTTATCAAACATGTATTAAATATTAGGATATGTTATAATTACACTTAATTGTAAGACCAATTTCCTATATCAAACAAATCATTATATTATTTAATCCCATCTTATCCTCTTCTATTCAAATCTCCACTACTAAAAACCATCATATTGCCCCAATACAATATCTGGCTTAGTAGCGAAAATAAAATCTATTCAATATTAACCATATCTCGATGATAAATGTCAGGTCTGTTGCCAATTGAAGTTTCGAAACTTCAAAATTCAAATAAATTTGTAGTTTTTTCTCATTTAAACATGTAACCCACCTATTGATTTTGTAACATACCCATTATTTTGTAACACCCAACAATGCAATAATTTAGTTTTATTCTCATCAATTGCATGATTCATCCTAAGCACTATATATAGGTCTCCTAGAGTCTAGGAAGAAAACTCAACATTCTTTCATCTTCTTGCACTCTTTTACTCTTTAAACATTCTTTTAGTTTGATATATATTTTAGGCAACAAGATAAGGTCTTGTTCGCTTGTCTTTTTATGATTGTGCTCACAATAGAAGGCATCGATTGTGACCTTTTGGGTTTTATCTTGGGGTAGTGGTGAGCCATTAGTACCTACACGAAAGGAAAGCCATCACGATCTTAAGATAACGTCAAGTAACGTGACTTTAACAGGCCAACCATTTATATTTTTTAAATCTATATTATCTTTTGAATGTTATATGATTATTTGCATATTTTAAATATACAAATTTTGATATAAAATTTGCACGAAATTTCTTGATTATGCACAGCAAGGTCACATATACACAAATTTCGTAGTATTAGAAATTAAATGCAATCTTCACAAATACTCTATATAATTAATCATTGTTTGAGATTATTCCATTGAAATTTGACATGTAAATGATGAAAATTCCTACAATGTTATGGTATATATATGAATGAAAATTGGGAGAATGTCAATCTAGTAGTTATTTTTTATGTGACACCGACGAGAAGAGTCTTTGCTGATAAAAGCATGAAAATAAGGAGCCTTCAAGACTGCAGTTTTACAGGGCAGAGGAAACGTTGAAAGGGATGGGAGTACAAAATATAGCATCTGGGCCACTTTTGTAAGTCTCCCTTAACTATGAAAACATTCCCTAAACTATAATTTCATAGCTTACGGTATGATTGATATACAAAAATAAAATGAGAATTAAATGAACATTCTTAAGTCCGTTCCTAAATCTATGATTGATATAATTTAGAGATCGGAATGCTCATTTTGGTCAGAATCTCCATTTTCCAAAAGGATGGGTTTAGCCATTTTCTCTCTCCCTCATGGGTTTAACTATTCTCAATCCATCGAAAATGAACCTATATCACTAAAAAATTTAACAAAACACTTTTATATTTAAGAAAAAATCTTTACTTTGTAAACATTTGATATTATATTCCAACTTATTTGATTGTTCTATTTTTTTAATTATATTTTTTATTCATATATTTTTTAGTAATATTATAAAAATTATGAAATTATTATAAATATAAAAATAATAAATAATAAAAATAATATAAAAAATGTAGAAGTCTCATTAACTTGGTCCATGCTAATAAAATATATATAGTTTAAAATATTATTTACGTATACATATCTTCGAATGATTAAAAAATATATAAAAATCTAATAAATGAAGAGTTGTCCGTCATATCATCAACTCTTCAAATTAAACTTATAAAAATGTACAATAAATTGTTCTCTTATCACAAAAAAGTTAAGCACTCTAGTTATAAAGTATTTTATAATTTTTTTAATTATATTTTATCAAAAAATTCAAAGAGCTTGGTAAAGCATAATTTTAAACGAATTGTGTTTATACTTTTTTGCGTAAACATATATAACTTGTTGACAATATATAAAATGCATATATTTACTTATATAATTCTAATAATATTAAAACTTCATAATTATAAACTTACTCAAAAAAAAAAAAATCTACGGCAATATATAAAAAAATATTTTACCGATAAATACTTTCATTTTAATAACATTTTACAAACAGGTAATTTGATTATTTAAAAAAATCATTCCTTTCTTTCTGATTATTCTTATTTAACAATCATTAAAACGAAATTAAGAAGGAAACGACGATTCCATTCCTTATACATACCAATTATAAGATAAACTATATCAGCATCATTCCTTTCGCTACTTCATTCCATTCCCAATGTTATTTCATTTCCACCTAATTCCATTCCTACATATCAATAACTACTTTACTCTCTTAAATTATATTTACGTAATATTTACTTCCTAAAGCTTAGGTTTAATAAACAAGTAACAACAACTTTTTATAATTACACAAAGTGAGTACCAATGAAGTTAACTTTTGGTCGATTTTATTTCTCCAATTCTTGGATTTGTTAAGGTGGTAATAATATGAACTATGCACACATGAATTCTATAATGTCATACGGGCTGATAAGCGTAGGGTTAAAAATAAAATCTTTTATGTGAAAGACGAAATTGAATTATCAAAAATATATATATTTTTTTATAGATAGAATATTTTTTCTTCACAATAAAATTACAAATTTTTATGAACTTTTAGTCATAATATTTATATGTAGGTGAGATTCCCCTCTCAACCATCCATACGGCGCCGTCGGTCCTTGACTGAGTGAAAATAAAAATGTTGCTTTTTTAATTTTGATAGTTAATGTTTAATGCCAAAACATCAAAAGGCAAAACTTTTTATTTTTTTGCATCAAAAGGCAAAACTTGTACTATATTAGGATAAGTGCTCCTATAAATAATAATGACAGGACTAGAATTAACGCAAAAAAGAAAAAACGAAAAGAAAAGTGAAAGGACAAAATTGCCATGCTATTTGCTTTCCAACACCCCCAAAGGATTCATGAATTCTTTTCCAAATTACCAGAAAGCTCCAGGGAAGAAGAAGTAAAAGATCAATGAAAAAGGGCTAAAAGAGTAAAAAACCAAAAAGAACATACTGAATATTTCTTGCCTTTGGTATTTATCAATTAGCAGAATGTACCCCTAAATCCCAACCCCCCCGCCCCCCCAAAAAAAAGGAAATTCCCACATTTTCACCTCAAACGCGGCCTTAACCCCGCCAAAATTGGTCGCCCTCCCAAAATTAACAAAAAAAAAAAAACAGAGAGAAAAAAGGAAAAATATTTTTATAAAAAAAAAAAAATGAAAGAGAGACGTGGGAATGAATGTTCATAGTTGATGAGGAAGTAGCTGGAAAACCTACTCCATCAAGAACTGCTTCACAATCTTCACGCTTGGTTCCAGTATTTCTCTTTCCCAAATATCCGCCAGCCTCCTCCCGCCGCCGTCGTCCATCGCCGCTCTAAGCGCTGCCGTGGCGTCCACCCTCTTTAGGTCCCACCCTGCGTCGTCCCTCAGCCGTAGGATTTTGCCCAGTTGCCTCTTTGCCAGCTGACACGTGTTGTCCTTGATGGTCCTCACTGCTTCCTCGTACGCCACTCTTTTTTCCTCGTCATCGTCATCAGTCCTCTTGAAATATCTCTCGAACTCTGGCACACCGATCGCCTTCTTCAGCCCGCATTTACTCACTGAGTCCAACTTGGGGTTCTCGAAATACTCGGCTAACTCCTCGAACATCCCAGAGTCAAGCATGTCATCCACTCGTTTATCTAAATACTGATTTAGTACTGGTAAGGAGACGTCCACCCACAGAAAACAGCAACTGTAGCGAAGCTCTTTGCAAAAGACCGAGTTTAACTCTCCGAACACGTCCAGCTCTGGGTTGAATTCCTTAGCCAATAATGCGTATATGAACGAGTTTGAGCCTCCGACGACAAAGGGTATCCCGCGGTGGGAAAGAATCTGAGAAATGACAGAGGAAGCAGAGGAGCGGAAGTCGGAGGCTGTGAACTCGGGGTGCGAATCGGATGAATCGAACTCGCCGAGGAGATGGTGGCGCACGTTCTTACGTTCCGGCAATGGCATTTTGTTGGTGGTGATATCTAAGCCGCGGTAAACTTGGATTTTGTCGGAGTTGATGACTTCCGATGCAGGGAAAAATCTTGAAGCTAAGTCGATGGAAAGTTTGGATTTTCCGCAGCCTGTTGGGCCCATAATGACAACGACTTTCTTATGGCGGCGGGCAGCGGACATGGTGGTGGTCGGAATCCTCATGTGGTGGTGGAGTATCGGAAAATGATGACTTCTTTTTGTAAAGATTGATGATATTCTTCTCATAAGGAAAAGAAATTAAACAATGTCGAGAAAGAACTATACAATAGCGTACTTTTGCATTATATCTTTGATCATCTGGTTCTTGGGTTCTTGCAAGCTCTCTCTCTCTCTTTTATACTATCTGTGTGTTATATTGGGACGAATCGCCTACACTATCATCGTTACATTCACCGTCTTACGTTTGCTGCGTGCGGTTTTTGTTTTGAATTTTTCCATAATCTTTTAATTATAGAAGTGATTATTTTTCTTGTAATTAAATATACTTAACATAAATATAAAAAATTAAAATAAAAAATAAAATAAAAGATCCAAGTGATTATATAAGTGATAATGTTTCCTGTTTATTGAAAGAGGTTTTTTTTTTTTTTTTTTTCAATGCAATTATTAAAATAATATTTCCTTTTCATTAAAACAGTAACTTTTTGGTCTAATTATTTTTCTATGTACTCACTGGGTACGAGCCTACACGTTTTGCGCATTTATTCAGTAGACTGGAGGCGGTGTAATTTTTGAAGTATTAGGGAATGTTTGGTTATATGTTTTTAAAACAAAATTATTTTGAAACAATATAATAAATATATTTTTATTTTTATTGTATAATATACATCTTTTAATATATATTATATATTATATATATTTTATTATTTTAATATTAAAAAATTATTAAATTTAATTTTTATCTTAAAAATTCAATAAAAAAATCAGTGATTTGATTGCTACAATAAAAAAAATATCTTTCCCAAAAATAATTTTTATATTTTTTAATAATTCATTCTTCGAGTAAGTAAATATTCCCTTAGTTTCTTTTGTTCAACTGCAGTGATAGTTCAATTTATTTGTTTCCTTATTTTATAAAAAGTTAAAAATTTTAATTCAGGTACTGAATTCTGATGATTTATTTCTTAGGCTGTTAACTTGTGAAAGAATGTCAGATGAGTGCTGTATACTTTTTGTACAATAATTATCTTTGCTAATTGAAAGGACTGCGACTAAGTACTCAGGCCAAATTTGAGTCGATTGTATGTAAATTCAAGTCTTGTGAAAGGGTATATAATTTTAATATTTTTTTATTTTTATTATTATATGTGTATGGATATATAAACTTTTGATGATTTATAACTTTTGCAAACTAGTTTCAATAGTTTATAATATTTATAATAAATTAATGAGTATGATTATTTGTATATTTGGTTTTTGAATATTTCATCATTATATTAAATTAAAATTTTTTAGTTCAAGTTTAAAGTGGCTTAAATAAGAGAGTAAGATGAGTAGAGTCGACTCACGAAGCTCGTGAGGCAGTTCGATTATAGCTCGAGCTCGAGCTCGAGCTTTGATATGAGCGAAACTCGAACTTTACTTTAGTTGTTTGCTCATGAGCTTTCTCCTATTTTTAAATATTTTTTATATATTAATTAAATAATTTTAATATTTTAATAATTTAAATCATTATAGTCATGATTATAATATATATTATAACTTAATATATACTTTATTAATAATTATTATTTGAATTATTTTATTAATATTATCAAATAATTCAATATTTTTATTTGATTTATAATTTTCTAGTGAGTTGAGCTTAAGATCGACTAGTGTCAAACTTGTGAGCTCGAGCTTTTTTTCTTATCTTAAGCTCTAGCTCGAACCCTTAGAACAGCCCCATCGAGCTTGAGCTCGAATGTGACTCATTTACATCCTCAAAGTCTCAAACCACACTTGAGTCAATGCCAAGTTTAAGCTTCTTATATATTATGCTCAATTTTAACTTAAAATTTTTTTCCAAGTTTAATTTGGCTCGACTTGTTTATAGCATTATTACTTATTATAAAACTTTAAAATGCTAATGTTAATTATTCTTCATGTAATATGCATATACGAATTACTTTATCAATTAACTTTCATTAAAGAAAAAAATCAAATCAACTCTAATCCCATAATCATTTTAGAGGTTCCAAACAAGACTTGCATAAGGCAATTCGACATGGAAGTTGGAACATCCACATGCATTGTAGATTTACCAAGTGGCAATAGCTCTTTGACCAATAAGACCATGCATTTAGCCAAGTGGTACATTTGCTTCCTCTCCCTAAATTTTGAACTCAATTTAAGGTATAAAACCCAAGTACTAAAATGAGAAGGGAAATAATAATTCATTGCCCAATGTTACCCCTTAGAGACAATAATTTTTTTTTATTTATATACACACATAAATTAAAATTTATTATGATTCAAAATTCAAATTTCGACTTATATTTAGGAGCGCAACAACACTGAACCAGTCATAATTCAATTTAAAGATATTAAAATAATTATTCATTGTTTTTTCCAAAAAAATAATTTAAACTTTATTGCAATTCATAGTTAGACCTTGTACACCTTTAGTAATAATGTCCTAGGTGACTTTATAGGTCATTGTCCTTAGTTAGGTTTAAATTGAATTAAATCTTTGAAATTATAAGAGATGATCATTGAATTCATAATAGATCCTAAAAACTTGTTAATATACATGAATCATTCTTTAGGGTTAGGAAATGTCCAACTTCAATGGACGAAATCATGATGCTTAACGTACCTCTATGAAAACAAGGAATTAAATCCTAGTTTGTACATAGATTAAGACACACATGTGAAATTCTAGAAATAATTATTTTGAAGAAGGGAAACAAATCTATTCACCGGCATAAATGTAGAATTTCTTGCTTGCAAATGGTCAAATTCTATTTTATCTACTAACCAATTAATTGCTTTGTCGTGGTCAACCTTGATAGTAATTCAACCCCTCCTTAAGAAAAAAGAAAAAGAAAAAGAAAAAAAGAATTAATTGGCATGGGAAATTAGGAAAAAGATCATCGTGCACTTGTAACTTAAAATAATTTCTTTATATTTTATAATTTAAATATTTTTGTGCGATTCAAATTCGATTCATAGTTAAACATAATTACAATCAATCCTTTTAATTATTGATTAAAAATACGTGGCGTTATTCCTATACTATCTAAACTTGAAAGGATGAGTCTATTATCACCACAAGAAAAATAAAAATTAAAAATAATATTAAGTGATAATGTAAAATACATACTAAGAGATAGAATTTTTACTTTGTTATAATAATGATTTTCACAGGCTTAATAGTGACAAAAAAATGTGCTTAAATTGTTAGTATTAACAATGAATGAAACGTTTATGACTATTGACAATGAAAATTTTATTACAAATCATGTTACAGATATATATTTTTCTAATTATTAATAGTAACAACTTAAAACACTACCTCCTATTGTTATCAAATCATAGTACGACAAAATAAAATTATTTTCATGCAAAAAGTATCATTAGTGACAAAATAAATGTCATTGCCACTTAATACATATAATTAGTCATGATCTTTATATTGTCACTAATAGTTTATATCTTTTTTTGTAGATTACACCAACATTCCCATAAATACCCTAACTCTAACAACTTCAAAGTTACATTTTCTTTTTATTTAATTTGTTGCATTATTGTCCAAATCTTTCCATCCATGCTACCTTAGCCTTTAAAGGATTTTCACTAGAAGCTCCCAAAAATTCTAACCTTGACTTGGTTTTTGATTAGATACCAAGTCCCACCCAGTTGTCAGAGAACTACGATCATACATATCACAAATAAACTGATTCTAAATTAAATCTACGCCAATCACTCAATATTTTTTTTTTTCAAAAAGAAAATGAGTGGTAAAAAACCATGCTAGGTAACGTATATTTCAAGAATACAAATCGAATTTTCATTTGGCTGCTTTGTTTATTTTGATGAGGCCATAAGATTCTGCCCCCACAATTAGGGACCATGAGGGTTGGCGCTCCTAAATTCCCAAACTGGTGCACCGGCCCGCGTGGGGGTCTTGACTCGCAACCGATTGGCTGCTGAGCCGCAAGTGTTAATTGTGTGACAGCGGGGCGTGGGCTTTTCTCACATGGCCCCATGAATTTGTGAGGCAAATTAAAAATACTTAGCTAAAAATTTACAATTTATTTAAAAATAAATTATTTGGGAGTGCCCGTGGACGGTGGCTGACCTGGGAAACCTCAAGCACTATGCTTTCACGCTTGTAGTTCGTAGTTCTTGGGGTTTGGTGGGATGTGGAATGTTTGGTGCTTTTATAATAATTTTATCAAATTTAATGAAATTATAAATAATATATAGTTTGAAAATTAATTTCTAAAAATGTAATTGAATTAGTGAGTTTGGGCGTATTTAGAAGCATTTATGGAATTAAGAATTGGGAAAAAATAACCCCATGTGTTGATGTTCTTTTGTTGGTTGAACACTAGCAAGAGCTTTCGCTATGTCCCCAAATGCACAAATTGATTCATTTATTGTGATGTTGGGGGTATGCTCAACACACCACAAACAAATAGTGTTCTCTTGCATTAGTATGTTTCCTCGAGTGGTCATCAATCATCTATTTCTTGATTTCTTTTTTTCTATTTTATTTTTCACGATTTTAGAAGAAAATCGATTGTATATAATTAAAATAGTAAGCTAACATCAAGTACAACAATGATTCTCACGTAATGTGCTTGACAAATTGAATGCATCGAGTAAGTTAAACTACATATTAAAATTCTATTAAGAATTCAGAGTATCTTAAGGGATGTCCTATAATATAAGATCATAGTCTATAAGCCTATTCTATGACATCTTTATTCCTTGATCAACTTTTGTGCCGCCTTTTATGATAAAATAAGTGAAACAAAATGAAAAACTTACACGTATTGATTCATTAGGTGCTCTTCTTGAAGTTCAAGTTCATCAACGAGGGCTGGTATGGGATGGTTTGGCAGCCATGTGATGCATCAAGGGACACGTCCTACATCGTTTATTTTGATTCATCCGAAATAAATGAAGTTAGAGGTTTTTGGTGCATCGAAATACCTATTCTCACATCTAATTGAATCCCCTATCTCATTTTCTGTTCTCGCAACTTGTTGAATCCTTTACCTGAAGAGGTCACGTCACTATGTAATGGCAATGGGATTACCTTGTTCAAGCCCTGATTAAGTTAGATACATCCCATTATAAGGCCGATCATTTGGAAAATAATTTGTTGTTATAGGAGCAACTATTGTTTTGGATGAAGATTAAAGGGACCCATGACAATCACTCGTGATTTGATCTTTCATAATGGCATGATATTGAACTAATAATGTTTGATTAAATTAATTGCTCTGGCTAATCCAGATAAGGAAAAGTGCTTCACGAGGTGCCCACAATATCTACGTTTAGACTTTAGGAAGAATGATCCAAAATCATATTTCCTGATTTTTGTTTTTTTAATTGCAATAATTGTTAAAGAATAAATCTTGGGTCTAACTCAACCTTTAAAGTTATTCAAGAGATAAAGATTGCTCACTATCATATATAGAGATCACAATCTATTTATTTCACCGATGTGAAACACTAACATACTCTGCGAACGCCTAGAAATAAATATGTGGAACGTGGAATAACATAAAATTGATGGTCTAACAATACTGAATAACCCAATATTAAGAATGAGTGGTGCTATACCATATTAACAAATGGATTTTGGGCCTAGTTCAATCCCAAAAACTAACTCAAAAGATGAGAATTGTTCAATACCACATATAAAAATTATAATTTATTTATTTTACCGACGGGGGATATTAACAATAATCGTGAAACTTAGTTTCTCTAACTTCAATTAATCGTCATGTGTAAACAAACAAATGTGAACAACTGACCCAACGATTAGAGAATCTTAGAATGAAAAGATAGAAGGAAAAGGAAAACTCGAAAAAAGAGAACTACAATACCTAATGATACGTTTAGCCCTACTTTTTTTTTCCTTTTTGTTTTTTCATAAAGACACAAACTACAATGATTAAATTTGACGATTGAAAGTTATCTCTATATCTATTTAGCAATTTTTGTTGACGATAACTTTCATGTTCAAATTAATATTCACGAATACTTGTGGATCGCAATGAAGTCAATTTAAATTTAATTCAAAATGAAGAGCAAGAAATTATGCAAAAAGATAATTTATAAGTTGAATTTGAGGTTAAAAAGTTTCAAACATTCGAATTTGGGGCAATAGACCTAGTTTTAAAATAGACAATAGTTTAAGCTTACAAGATCATTTAAGAATGATGTATGACATTTGAACTTGAGTGATTGAAAATTGGTTGATAGTGATTCATATTAATAATGATGACATTTGATTTTGATCCGTTTGAAAATTTTAATTCATAATACCTGATTGATAATGACTTACGAAGAAAAAAATAATTCATTATTTCTTTATCCACAGTGCGATTTAACATACTACGAATTTGAGATAAAAAATATGTGAAGACAAACGTAGAACTATGTGAAATATCATAATTTAATGATTTTTTTAATTTTTAAGTTATGTCGAAATTCAATCTATTTTGCTTTTCTAAGTAACAATAACAATGTTATCATTTGTGTGGACTCCAAGGAGAGTGGTAGTCTTTTCATGGAAGTTGATCCTAGTCCTATTGAAGAAATATTTTGCAAAAGATTAGTCATTATTGAAGATAAATGGAAACTAAATAGTAAAAGGTAGGCTTGAAAAGTATCACACGATCATCATCTCATAATCAAAACTAATCATTGTCTTGATTTTTTTCTCTCTTTCTTTAAGTACCAAATTCAACATTCAAAGATACCAAACAATCTCAAAGATAGTGATGCGACACCATATTCATATAGAGTTAGCAGCCATTGCCACAAATTCGAGGATTCTACCAGTTGATGAGCAATAGTATGTTAGTGTTGAATTACAAAGAAGATAGAAAGTGAGATTAAATAAAAAAAAATGATAATTAATGAGTAATAATATGTTAGCTGTTGCGTCACATAAAATATAAAATGTGAAAGTACATTTGAAAATATGATAATTGATGAGATCAATATATTAACTATTGAATAACGTAAAATACACAACATGAGACTACAGATAAAAATGTGATAATTGGTGAGCAATAGTATATTAACTATTAAGTGCATGCCACGTAAAATATATATAGAATTTTGAGATTATATATAAAAATGTGACAATTAATGAGCAATATTATGTTAATTTAAGCCAATACAACATGAAATCGGGAACTACATATAAAAATGTGATCATTATGTAGACGCAAAATATATCATTACGTATAAAATTGCGATAATTGATTAGCAATAGTAAATTAACTGTTGAGTTACATACAATAAACTTAGAGTGTTGCACTATACATAAAAGTGTGGCAATTGTTCGGCAACAATATATATAGATTATTACGTAACGTAAAATGTGAAACCTAAGTTTACTTATAAATTGTGATAATTGATGATCAATAGTATATTAACTGTTTAGTTACATCATATATGAAATAAATATAATCGTAACAGTAAAAAAGACAGCATAAGAAATTTCAACAAAGAGGAATAACTTATTGTAAAAAGTATAACTATAGTACCAAATTTTCAAGTCATAAGATAAAAAGAAACTGTATGGATCATCAAAATTGTTAGATAGACCCATTGACCAATTCGGATGCTTTATTTTCGACGTGACAACAATGATGGCAATTGGTGCAATTTCAGTTTGCTAGAGTTTGGTACATCTTAATCTCTTTGTCACTTTCCATTCATGAACAGAATTTTTTCCATAAGTACAGCAAAATTGAGAGGTATAGTAACTTAATCAATAATTTTATATCAAAGATTTTATGCAGAAAATCATAGATTAAAACAGATTGCAAGTCAATTGAATAAATGAAAATAATCAGTTTTTAATATAAATATAAGTTTAATTATTAATATCCTTTTTCTGATAATTAAGGGATATATAGAAAAATCAACCAATCATAACTATCCTTGTCATTGATCAAAATACATACATTGATAAGCTATCATCATTTCATAATATTCTGCGCTAACTAACCATTGGTGTCTTTCTTATTCACATTTGTTCATTTTATGGTTCAAACTTCTTAACAAAAGATGTACCTGCATTGAGATTAAACTTAATCTAAACAACAAAACAAAGCCCAAAAGAAACTATTTGCAGTGGATTATAATCTCGTAGTTATATACTATAAAGAGGGTGTGTGTGAATGAACTTATCAGCTCCTCAAAATATTTTAAAATGTTATAAAATATTTTATAACAGTTTTAGAGAAAATATCTTATGAGCTACAAAAAAAAATGTTGGGATCTATACTTTTTTTAAAAAAGTACGAAGTCTTTTAATTCATTTTTAAGATCATAATTAACAAATTCCTTTAATATTAATAATATTAATTATAAAATTATTAGTACTAACACTTTATAAGCTTTAAGATCTTATTTTGTTCAAACTTTTGAAGAGCTTTTTTTTAAAAAATAACCAAACAATCCTTGTAAAGTACTTTAAATAAGTTTAATGAAACACCTTCCGAATAAAAATGTGTAAACTAATACGTACAATATATGGATCACATAAAGCTATAATAAAAAGAGATTAAATTGTGGCATGAAGTAATGAATATAATTCCAACTTTAATCTTAAGCTTGAGATGCCCTTTTGGATCTACTATCATCCACATGTTTTCAACCAGTAGATGAACCCTTAATGCCAATGGACTCTCTTTCAGAGCTTCACCTGTAGACAAATGGGCCGAACAGTTCTTTCAAAATGGGCTTACCCTCAACCTGCGGATAAACGCAAGTTCTTGAACAAGATTACTGAAACATGGCACCAAAAACTCAATAGTTAAGGAAAGGTTTCAACAAGAATAGGAGATGAAGTTTATTAGAACTCGTCTCTGTATCTATTGTGAAAAAATATTAAGGTACAGTGCCACTACTGGAAATAGCTCTTTCATGCTAAGCATCCAGACCTATTACGCCCGAATTGCATTCTGACTGTTTGCTATATCCACTAATGCTTTATACTGCTTCATCATATCTACTATACCTAATAGAAAGCCATTCTATAACAAGAAAGCAAGAAAGAAAAAGAGTTTTCTAAATTCGAAGGAAAAAATTGCAACGTTTCGGTTAGAAAAACGGATGCAAATGTCATATTGATCTTCTCTAATAGATAGGAAAGGTCGCAAGAGAGTGTTTATATGAAATTTTCTACTTCTAAGATTCCTTCTCGCAGGAGTGTGATAAGCTTAGACCAAAAAAGCGCATATTCTGAAATTATGCCACAGAACCTTCAATTACAAAACTGGAGAAATTTTTTGAAGTAGGGTACATAATATGTTCTTTGGATCATGAAAATGTATATCCATAACATTTAGAGTTGTCTAGGTTTCCTGCCCAAGCTCCATAGGATCTGTTCTATACCCAGATAATTTTAACAGCTTTGTCAATCCTTTCAGGGCATAATAGATCTCTTCGGTTCTGGAATGTCTCTCATCAAAAGAATAGAACTCAACAATCCCATCATCAGTTTCAATTGAGCTCCATCCCGGCACCTTTTTAGATCCCGTGTCCCTCATTGCGACCTTCAGCCGTGCCAATTCTTCCCACTTCCTGGCTTCCCCATATATATTAGATAGCATAACATAGTTTGCAGGGTTTTTAGGGTCGAGTTTAATAAGTTCTTGAAGAGCCATCTCAGCAAACTTGATTTTCTTATGAACCCGTGAAGCTGCAAGTAAAGCAGTCCATATGACACTATCAGCTTTGATTGGCATCTTATGTACAAACTCCACAGCCTGCTCCAAAAGCCCACCTCTAGCCAGGAGGTCAACCACACAACCATAATGCTCAATTTGAGGCTCAATTGAGTATTCACTAGTCATTGAGTGAAAATGGTCCAATCCATCCTCAACCAAACCCATATGAGAACAAGCACATAATATGCCTATGAAAGTGATCCCATCTGGTTTTATTCCAGTACTTTTCATCTTACTGAAAAAGCCTAGTGCTTCAGCTCCATGACCATGAACTGCTAAGGCATTAATTATCGAATTCCAGGATATCAAATCCTTCTCATCCATGCTCTTAAACACATCAATTGCACGTTCTACCAACCCACACTTAGCATACATGTCAATTAAACCATTACAAACATAAACGTTCTGTTTGTAGCCATTGCTCTCAGCATATATATGCACCCATTTACCAAAATCAAGGGCTCCTAATCTTGCACAAGCAGTTAACACATTAACAAGTGTTGCATCATTAGGCTGCACATCAGACTCTCTCAGCATCCTCTTAAAGGCACCAAGAACCTTAACAAAACATCCATTGTGTGCATATCCTCCAATCAATCCATTCCAAGAGAAAACATTCCTCTCCTCCATAGCCTCAAACAATCTCTCACAGCCCTCCACATCTCCATTATTTGCGTATCCATTCAACAAAGTATTACATGACATCAAATCTTTGCCCGGCATCACATCGAAAAGCCTCTTAGCCTCCACCATATCTCCAGAGTCTGTATAGGCCTTCACCATCCTATTCCACAGCACAATATCCCGCTCTGGTGCCAAGTCAAAAAGCCTCCTTGCTGACACCAAATCACCATTGGCAACATAACCGCTTATCATTGCAGTCCAAGAAACCACATTCCTGACTACCATCTCGGTGAAAACTCTATAAGCGCACCTCACATGCCCCCCTCCTGAATACAACTCAATCAAATTAGTACCAACATAAGTATTCGACTTGAAACCATTTTTGACTGCGAGGCAATGCACTTCCTCGCCTTCTCTCAAAGTCAATAATTTGCAACACGACTTCAACACCACTGGCAATGTATAACAATTTGGCTTCACATTCTCCCTCATCATATCACTGAACAACACCATTACTTCATCGTAGACATCATTTTGGAGATACCCTTTTGACATTACATTCCAAAGCGACGTATGTCTTCGGTCTGGCAATTGGTCGAACACTTCCCGGGCGTAGTTAATTTGCTTAAGTTCAGACCATTTCGCAAGGAAATGGGAGCTTATGAGGTGGTTTTGATAATCAATGGCATTGGTTATAATCTGGGATTGGATTTGTCGGAGTTGTTTCGGTTTCTTACATGATTTTATGAGTAAGATTATTCTATGCTCGAGGGCGTGCACGTCTGATGCCAACTTTAGACCCTCTTTAGCTATTTTGACAAGCAAAGCGGTGGGCTTGAGCTATTAGATTTCGAGCATATGGCATACAAAAATATAGGTAGTATTTGGATATATTTTATGTTTGATTTTATTATGTATTTGTTGTGTGTTTTGGAATAATAAATAATAAAAGAATTGTAGGAGAAATGGAATGAAGGTTGGAGAATGTGATTGATGTTTGATTATGTTTTTAAGAATAATAAAAAATGGGGTTTTGGAAGTTTTGATATATTTGGTAATGTTTTGTGAAAAATATTTTTCACTGTAAATATCAAATTAATACTTTTGTATTGATGTTTGAGGGTGGAATTTGATATTAATGAATTTTTTTTATTGTAAGAACAATAATAAAAAATATTATGTATAAATGTATATATATGTTATGAATGGATATGATTATGTTGTAAGTTTGTAGTGATTGATTAAATAATTAAGTGGGTTGTATATTATAATATTTTGTAGATTTATTTGTATGCTGATATTTTTATTATTTAATAATAATAATAATTTTTATTTATTTATACACACGCACACATATTAGGAGTCCGTTAGGGCTCAAACTCCTAATTCCTACATTATGTAAAAAACTTATATCACTGGGCCACAAACCACTTGGCATAATAATATATTATTATTATCATTACTATTATTATGATTATTATTGTTGTTGTTGTTGTTGTTGTTATTAAATTTATACGGGAGGATAGAGAAATTGGGAATGGGATGGACCGGATGGGATGGGACGACTAGCAACAAAAAATGGGGACGGAATGGCTTTGCCTTCGAGAATGCAAAATTAAGGTTTTTGGGTTAATAGATAAGAAAATGAAGGACTTCTTGGGTATTTAATGTGCAAAAAAATGACAAAAAAAAGGATGGAATTTTTGGTAATGTGTTGGTATGCTATCTGCTGTCACGTTTTTTTATGTTTTATAGAGTCAAAATTGTTTTCCTTTCTTTGTGTTTATCTGCCAAAACTAGCAGTAGTAGTTTAGTTGATAAGTCATGGGTAGTTACCACAAGTTTTGTTCATGGTTAATTATGTTAGTGGGTTAGTGAGATCATGGGTCTATTAGTGGGAAGTTTTCCACCCACGTTTTTTCACTTGTAAAGCCTATACAAAGGCTTCCCAGTTTGCTAATAAAAAGTAGTGCAGAAACTTAAAATTCTTATCTCTTCTATCTATTTTTTCTCCTCTATTTTATAACAGTGGTACCAGAGCAGGTTAGAAAAAGAGAGAAACACCGTGAGGGAGAGTTTACCCAGAAAAAGCCGTAGCTTTGTGTCTTTATCTCTTTATCACCCATGGCCCTAGAGAGCACTTTTGTGCAAGCAGCTATTCCTCGCTTTGATGGTCACTATGACCATTGGAGCATGTTGATGGAAAATTTTCTACGATCAAAAGAATATTGGCCAATTGTAGAGTCTGGAATTGGAGTACCAGTAGGAGAAATTTTGACAGATGCCCAAAAAGTAGAGTTCAAAGTGAGAAAGCTAAAAAATTTGAAAGCGACGAATTATCTCTTTCAAGCTATTGATTGTCTCGTCTTGGAAGCTATTCTTTGCAAACAAACTTCCAAAGATATATGGGATTCCATGAAGAAGAAATATCAAAGCTCTACCAGAGTGAAGCGAGCACAGCTTCAAGCCTTGAGGAGGGATTTTGAAACTCTGTAGATGAAGGAGGGAGAATCTGTCACTAGCTATTGTGCTAGGACCATGGAGATCAGTAACAAGATGCGATTCCATGGTGGGAACATGGAGGATGTCACCATTGTAGAGAAGATTTTACACTCCTTGACACCGAAGTTTGATTATGTCGTTTGCTCCATTGAGGAGTCAAAAGACATAGATGCGCTCTCTCTTGATGAATTGCAAAGCTCTTTGTTGATCCATGAGCAGAAGATGAATTGAAGTTCAGTTTTCGAGGAGCAAGCTTTGAAGGCTTCTACTAACAATCGTTCCTTAAATTTTAGAGAAAGGGGTAGAGGAAAACTAAGAGGAAGAGGAAGAGGAGGTCAAGGCAAGAGAGATGGAAGTAATAGAGATGGCAACAAAAATTTTACAACTAATGATGACCAGTCACAAGGCAAAAGCAGAGGATGAGATTTTGACAAATCCAAGGTAGAATGCTTTTGTTGTCATAAATTTGGTCATTATCGTTCTGAATGTTATACTAGGTTACCTAATGACAAGGAAAAGAAGTCTAATTTTGTTGAGAAAAAAGAAGGAGAGACCTTGTTGATGGTAGTTCAAGCGGAAAAAGAACCAGAGTAAGATTTTTGGTATGTAGATACGGGTTGCAGTAACCACATGAGTGGAAGTAAGTTTTCTTTTTCTAATTTAAATGAAAGCTTTCATTCTACAGTTAGTTTTGGTGATTGCTCTACTATGGATGTGATAGGAAAAGGTGATATTAGAATTAGAACTAAGAATGGCATTACGAAAATAATTTCTAATGTCTTGTATGTTCCTGCTTTAAAGAGCAGTTTGTTAAATATTGGTCAATTACTAGAAAAAGGTTATATTATCACCCTTAAGAATGGTGTTTGTAAGATTTCTGACCCTATTAGAAGAGCAATTACTATTGTAAAAATAAGTTCAAACAGGATGTTCCCGTTAAAAATTGAGAGCGTTCAACCTTATTTGATGGCGGAGGTAAAAGATTCCTCATGGTTGTGGCATTTTCAGCATGGTCACTTGAGTTTTAGTGGTTTGAATGTTCTCCAAAAGAAGAGTATGGTGACTAGTCTTCCTCAAATTGTTGCTCCCTCCCAAGTTAGTGAAGAATGTGATGTTGGTAAACAACATCGCTTTCACTTCGCAAAAGGTAAGTCGTGGAGAGCGAAGGAGGTTCTAGAGTTAGTTCACTCTGATATTTGTGGACCAATAAGTCCTACTTCTAATGGAGGTAAAAGATACTTTATTACCTTCATTGATGATTATTCGTGGAAAACTTAGGTTTATTTTTTACAGGAGAAATCAGAGGCTGTTAGTGTATTTAAAAGCTTCAAGGCTTGTGTTGAGAATGAGAAGGAAAAGACCATTAAAACTCTCTAAATTGATCGTGGAGGCGAATATTGCTCCAAGATTTTTGATGACTTTTGTGAAACTCAAGGCATTCGAAGAGAGCTCACAACAGCCTATACACCACAATAAAATGGTGTCTTAAAGAGGAAAAATAGAACCATTCTCAACATGGTTCAAAGCTTGCTGGCTAGAGGAAGAGTTCCAAAAGAATTTTGGCCTGAAGCAATAAATTGGAGCATCCACATCTTGAATAGAAGTCCCACTTTTGCTCTTCGTGATGTGACACCGGAGGAGGCTTGGAGTGGAAGAAGATCAATTGTAGATCACTTTAGAATTTTTGGGTGCATTGCCTATGCACATGTCCCAGATGCAAAGAGGAAGAAGCTTGTTGATAGAGGCAAAAAGTGCATTTTCCTTGGGGTTAGCGAGACATCCAAGGCATACAAGCTATTCAATCCATTGACAGAGAAGATTGTGACCAGAAGAGAAGTTATGTTTGATGAACAAAACACTTCGAATTAGAACAAGCAGCAGCCAACTCAAGTCTTATGTGATGATGAAGTTGAGGAAGCAGCTTTAATGCCTCAAATTGATGAAATTGCTGCTCCAACAACCGCTAAAACTTCACCAATAGCTGAAGAAACTAATGTAACAGTTAACAAAATTCATCGTGTTAGAAAAAGACCTACATGGATGCAAGACTATGAGGTAACAGGAATTGATGTAGGTGAAATTACCTATTTTGCTTTGTTTGCAGACGGTGACCCTACATCCTTTGAAAGTGCTATCAAAGAACCAAAGTGGAAAAAGGCAATGGATGCTGAAATTGAGGCCATTGAAAGGAATGATACTTAGGAGCTGATCAATCTTCCTAAAGGTCACAAAACCATTGGTGTCAAATGGATCTACAAAATAAAGTTGAAGGAAAATGGTGAAGTTAACAAGTACAAGGCAAGATTGGTGGCTAAAGGATACAAACATGAGTATGGGGTTGACAACACAAAAGTTTTTGCTCTAGTTGCCAGACATGACACGATCAAATTGGTGATTGCATTGGTAGCACAGAATTCTTGGCCTATCTTCTAGTTGGATGTCAAATCAGCATTCTTGCATGAAAAATTGGAGGAAAAGGTATTTGTTGAACAACCCCTTGGTTATGTTAAGATTGGCAATGAGCATAAAGTGTATAAATTGAAAAAGGCTCTCTATGGACTAAGGCAAGCTCCCCGAGCTTGGTATAGTAGTATTGAGGCTTATTTTCTAAAAGAAAATTTTAAGAAATGTCCTTATGAGCACACACTCTTTGTCAAACTTAAAGATGGTGGAAAAATGCTTATTGTTTTCTTATATGTTGATGATCTTATATTTACTGAGAATGATAATACTATGTTTGATGAGTTCAAAAAGTCAATGATGGAGGAGTTTGAAATGATGGTCTTGGTAAGCTACATTACTTCCTTGGCTTAGAGGTAGTGCAATCTGATGATGGAATTTTTGTTTCGCAAAAGAAGTATGTGTGGGAAGTGTTAGACAGGTTCAAGATGAAAGATTGTAACTCGACCAACACTCCAATTGACTTTGGCTTGAAGTTACATAAAGATGAAAAAGGGAAGAAGGTGGATAGCACACTTTATAAGCAAATTGTAGGCAGTTTGATGTATCTAACTGCTACAAAACCAGACATAATGTATTATGTGAGTCTTATTAGCAGGAATATGGAGAGCCTAACTGAAATGCACCTATTAGCATCAAAGAGAATCCTTTGTTAATTGCAAGGAACTAAGGATTTTGGGTTGTTCTACAAGAAGGGTTAAAAATCATATTTGATTGGCTTTGTTGACAGTGATTATGCAAGAGATCAAGATGGTAGAAGGAGCACTTCGGTTATGTTTTTATGTTTGGAACAAGGGTTGTTTCATGGTCTTCCAAGAAGCAGCCCATTGTCACTTTATCAAGCACAGAAGCTGAATTTGTTGCTGCTACAACTTGTGCATGTCAAGCTATTTGGCTTAGGAGAATCCTTAATGAATTACAATTCAAGTAAGAAGGTGCTACTAATATTTTTTGTGACAACAATTCTGCCATCAAGTTGTCAAAGCACCTGGTGTTGCATGGAAGAAGCAAGCACATTAATGTGAAGTATTATTTTCTGAGGGATCTCTGCAATAAGGGAACAATAAAGTTGGAGTATTGTCGAAGTGAAGATCAATTGGCTGATATTTTTACTAAACCTCTCAAGTTGATTCCCTTCCAAACTTTGAGAAGGTTGATGGGTATTGGCACTATGGAAGAATTCAAGTAAACTGAAGCTTGAAAGCTTCAATTTAAGGGAGGGATTGTTGGTATGCTATCTACTATCACATTTTTTTATGTTTTATAGAGTCAAAATTGTTTTCCTTTCTTTGTGTTTATCTTCCAAAACTAGCAGTAGTAGTTTAGTTGATGCAGTGGAGTCATGGGTAGTTACCACAAGTTTCATTCATGGTTAATTATGTTAGTGGGTTAGTGATATCATGGGTCTATTAGTGGGAAGTTTTGCACCCATGTTTTTTCACTTATAAAGCCTATATAAAGGCTTCCCATTTTACTAATAAAAAGTAGTGCAGAAAATTAACATTCTTATCTCTTCTATCTATTTATTCTCCTATATTTTATAACAGAATGTTCCCTTGGAGCAGTCTTGTTTTGGGAGAATGTTTCCAAACAAAACCATAGTATTACTTTATCAATTATAAAAAGAGATAATATTACTTAAATTATTAAAGATTAATTAAATATAATCAAACTAAATTTAGAATTTAAAATCAACATAAATGAAAATTTATTGTCGAGTAACCAGTTGATTCAGTTTTTTACCTTCAAATCTTTATATTGAAGCTTTGGATTCAACTATAATAAATCTTTAGCATGTGTATATACGTATAAATAAAAAAATATTTTTTTAATGGCTTATTCAAGAATAATTGCCTCAAATTAATTGAAAAAAAGGGCAAAAAAAGAGGATACTTAAGGAAATAAATGGATAAAGAAAAAAGAAAAAAATCTATAAAGAGTTAAAATATCGGGCAGAAAGTACAACTACGGTGGCCCGTAAATGGTGTATTTTCTGATCATCAGGTATAAAGACAACTCGCAGAATCAAAATCTCAATGAAAATTTTCGTGTTTTTCCATCAATATACATACACCAAAAGTATATATATATATAACATAGTATATAATTACATATATAATCTCAATTAGTATATATTGCATCAAATACAATTATCAGAAGTTGAATTGTGTTCTGTTGAAAAGGCATCCGAATGTCCATGCTGAATCAAATCTTCAACAGGGGGCTTCTGGGCGCAAAATGGTTAGTTCAATCAATTCAATTTTCAAGTTTTTCGGAAGTCCTTTATTGTCTGTAATTAGAAGATGGAATCTGAAATTCTTGGTATTCTGTTAGGCCAAGAAAAGGAAAGAATTTCCTTTTTGTGCAGTCAAACTGAAACATTTGCCTATCACCCTGGATTCCTGGATTTCTGATCTTATCGGGTTGTTGCCTTTTTTTCTTTCACCATATTATTGTTGAAAATTGCAGCTTTTTGCTGAAAATAGGATGTGTTCATCTATGTGCGAGCGTATGCTTCTGTGTATAAAGTTTGTGGTTGGAAATCTGCAGGTGTTCATGAATTTGGTGTGTTTTAGACTAAGGTTTTGGTGAAAAGTGAAACTATAGGAGGAATTAGTAATATGTTGTACTCTGACAAATACAAGATTAGTATGTAATGGGCCTGTGTAGGATATTTGGATCTAGAAATATGGTGTATTGTTAAAGTTGAAGTCTTTTACTACGTTGCAGAACTGCTAGGAAGTTTTTACTGTTATTTGGGTATTATCAAGTTTGGTTTTTATGTCTAAAGGAATTGGTAAGTGATTATGTGTCAACGCAGTTATAGTGTAGCTAAACATGTGAAGTTTGATGATTATGGATATGTGGGCCTTGTCGCATAAAGGCAGGGCAGTCTGTTTTTCTCTGATTGGAGAAATCTAGCTTAAAATTTCTGAGGCCTTGTCCGATTTTGAATCTTTGGCGTCTTTGCTTTGAAACACGATCATGCTTAGGGCTAATGTTTGATGTTCATTATATTTATAGAGGTTAATGGGTTGTTTGTAGTAAAACATGCTTAACTTTGGCAATCTCGCGCATCAAGTTGTTGCAAAACAAGCGAGATGTGCAGCTGAAGCATATGAGAAAGGAGATTGCAGAATTTCTGCAGGCTGGCCAGGAGGCCATCGCTCGAATTAGAGTACTACATCAATCTTGATTCAAGTCTCACTCATTCTATGTTATAGTCATAGTTTCTGTTTTATTTAGTTGTCCATGCCTTTGGTTAGGTGGAGCATGTTATTCGAGAACAGAACACATGGGAGGCGTATGAGATATTGGAGTTGTTCTGCGAGTTTGTTCTTGCACGTGTGCCTATTCTTGAAAGCCAGAGGTAAGACCCTTGATCACTGCCCTTGGATTTAATAATAATATCCATTTTTCCTGATATTGGGACACAGAGAAAAATCAGAAGGAACCCATATGCCTGAAGACTATTTAGAACTTGTCAACCAAGTTCTTCCTGATTGAACAATATTTCAATTATTTTCCTTGCTTGAATATAAACTTTATGCTTGGCAGTAAGGTTTTCCTGTGCAGATTTTCCTGGGTTGCTCATTTTTGTTGTGAGGAAACATTAGCTTATAAATAAAAAGCTTCTGCATTTTGTAATTGTTACAGAGTCAAACTTCGTCTAGCAAAATGATTTTCTGGACACTTTCTCAGTGATATACATAGGAAGCATCACAGAGAACACAGAAGCTAACACAGAGTGACCTTTGACCATTTCCTGTACAGAGCTATAAGCCTATACTACTTTAACTTAGTGATTCAATGCTGGTCATGTTTCCTAACTTCTATGTTCATGAAAATGCTGCTTTCCTTTCATGCTGTTGGCAAAACTCAAGCATTGTTAGTTAGATATGAGAAAATGGGATTATTCCTTGTATATACGAGAGCTCGTGTCTGTTCTGGGGCTTTGCTAATCAGAGATCACCGTATAGATTCTTTTCTATGGTCTTAGAATAGCCTGTTTTAATTTCCCACGGAGGTAGAAATCAAATATTGAATTCTCCATACATGGCATTTAGAGAGCCTACAAAAACTTCAGGCTTTTCACTTAAACAACTATCAAATTAGTGGATATATGTGGAAGTGCAACTATTTGAAACTCAAGTGCATTATAGCTGGAACATCACCTGAATAAAGTGTATCAAAGGATTTTGTTTGATGAGAATTAGTTGTTCACTCGTTTTTATTTATGATTTACGTGCTAACTATGGTTTTAAATATGAACCTGAGAAATTCAATGATGTATATATGAACTGAATGTTAATACTATATGCCATTCTGTTGCTTAAAACAGGGAATGCCCCACAGAATTGCGGGAATCAGTAGCAAGCATAATCTTTTCAGCTCCTAGATGCTCAGATTTGCCAGATCTACTTCATGTTCGGAATTTATTTGCTGCAAAATACGGAAAAGAATTCATAGCTGCTGCGTCGGAGCTTCGCCCTGATACCAGTGTCAACCGTACAGTTAATTGACTTCAGCTTATTTCCATTGCATTGACTATTTAAACCAATTCTGAAGTCGATATATCATGTAATTTGCAGATAATTGAGAAGCTCTCAGTGAGTGCTCCACCTGCAGATGTAAAGCTCAAAGTGCTAAAGGAAATTGCACTTGAATATAATGTCAATTGGGATTCGATCAACACTGAAGCAGAATTCAGCAAAAAACCTGAGGATCTTCTGGTACCTCTTGTTTTATATTCACTAGTTTTTGTATCGTGCTTACAATTCCTTTACCTGACCAAATTATTCAAAGTTGCGATTTCATGTTCATTTTAGAATGGACCAAAACAAATAGCTGTACAATCTCGTGCACAGTTGAAGCCAGAAAAACGGGATGATTCATCTGCTACTGAGCACTCAGCAGCCTCTCCAAATGGTAAACGGGGGGGCCATTACTTGCAATCTCCCACTTCTCCTAGCAGCACTTCTTTTGTGGCTCCAAGAACAACTGAATCATCAACCAGAGAACAAAATGTGGAACCAATAACTGAGATCAAGAACGTAAATTCATCAGAGTCAGATGTACTGCAAAGGGCTCGCACTGCTATTGCTGCAGCTGAGCGTGCATCAGCTGCTGCCCGGGCTGCTGCTGAGTTGGTGAATGTAAGGTTTACATCATTCAAACTAGAGTAGCTGAAAATTTTAATATCTTAGTTGAACAATAAGCTTTGACATAGGTTTTCTGTTCATGTTTTTTCTTTCTTGTGTGTTTGTGTGTGTTGTGTGAGGTTTGACAGGAGGGGATTGTGTTTCTTTGGACTGGGAAAACAACCTAATGGTTTAATGAATCAAACTGATGTTGCAGTGTTTGACTGGAACTTAAAATTGTAAACTGAAGCATGTAATGGAACTTGTTTCAATAGCTTCTGCTGTCATAGGACTTGTAATACTAACATCTCCAAGAAGACTTGTATAAAAATGAATTTTTCCCAAGTTCATACAATAGACAATGTCTTTTTTTTCTTTCTGTTTTTAACAGTTTTTTGGCAATTAGACTCCCTAAGTATTTGAGAAGTGCTGTGAAACATCCTCTAAATATCCCCCTCTTTGCTTAAAGGCCAAGTGCAAGCATATGGCGAAACCACCACTTTTTGACGTGGGAGTGGGAAGTTTTCTCTTACCTGATTGTTGGGTGGGGCTCCCCTGCAACCAGGAACATGAAATCCACAAACATGTTAGGGTTGTTGGAGTTGTCCGATGAAAACTCTCTTAACACTCTAATCAGTTTGTTGAATGTTGAATACATCAAAATGTTGTTAATGTGGCTATTTATAGTGAGTACATGATGGTTGGCCAAACATAAGTGACCTTATCTGAGTAGTCCGTTTTTCGTTATATCGGAAGGTCCTAGATCCGGTTCACATTAAAAGAAATTGCCGACCTAACCCTACCCGTTAACCAGTACCACACTGCAACTTAATCACTAAGAATAGTGGTAAAACCAGTTCTTAAGAAGCTGATATCATTTTACTGATCTTCTTAACAAGAATGGTCCATGTACAAGAAGTGAGAGCAGAAGCAGAGAAGCCATTGATCATTTTTGTTAGGTACTGGTAACTTACAGAAAGATGAGATGAGATGGTACAATCAGTTTCCTGAAATATAGAGCAAGACAAACTTAGTTGTGAATGCTTCCCCAACTTTTCATCTTCTTGAAAAGACATATTCACAGTAATGTGAAAATGCTGCAGCATGATTGGTGATGGGACAAGCAGAAACACAGCACAACTTCTGCCCCACTATTGCAGATTTTCCATCTGATCATCAGTGTAACAACCAAAATATTCTTGTTCTTTTCTATATACCACACCCACATATTGGATCATATCCTCTACTTGTTTTCATTCAAGGTTTTGTTTTACAATTAATGCCCTTAAACTAATCATTGAAACTTAGAGTATTCACAAATTTCCATTCTTGTTTTAATGTGTATATATATATATATATGTATTTATGTATGTATATGCTGTTTCTCAATGCATGTATTTAGACAAAGACTCATTTTCTCCTCTTTTCAAATATTTTTCAGAACATTGAGTGTGAATCAAAATCATAACTGAATTAAAATACTGATATATGCTCTAGCATCTAAATCAAATAAATTATGTCTGAAAGAGGTTGACAATAAATTCTTTCAAAATAAACCCTTTGACCCTTTGTCCCTCCATTAGAACCATTACAAGAATATTCGGGATAACAAATGTTTTATAATACATTTTAAGTCGGCCCACTAAAATACTATAGGATAAAATATCTATGAGCTCCTCTAGGTTACATGTTTAATATTATATGCCAATTTGCACCAAAAAAGAATTAGGATACAGGTGAGTTTGCATAACCAAATGCATATAAATTTAACACTCTTTCCATGAACTCAAAGCCCACGTCTGTTTCAAGGACAGTTGATTAGATGAAACTATCTGCAAGAAAATTATCAGCAGTACACACACAGCTGTGTGTGTAGGCTGTATGTATATGTATGTATTCTATATGAGGGTGTGAAAAAGATGTATCCTTTAGTTGATCAGGAGAACAAAAGGGTGCAAGTAAATAAAAGATCTAGATAAAGAGAGAGTCTCAAGTTGTTGTTTTCTTCTTGTTTTATATCTTTTCTTTACAAAATATATACATATAAAAGTCACTGATTTGGTTGAGAAGAAGAGGCATTTTTGTCTGAATTTTCTTTTTTAACATTGCCACATTTTCTATTAATGTTGATCTTCTGTGTCTTCATTTTCATCTTCATAAACATTGTAGATTTAACTATGTGGTATTTTGTTAGTCTAAAGTGCTTATTTGCCAAAAGTTACATTTGTTGTAAAAATAGTGTGTAACGCAAAGAAATTATCAGTTCAAAATGAGGAGTTTTCATCAAAAATATATTTACAAATAAATCAACAAAAGGAAGTATATAATACGTACTAAATCAGCTAAAAATAGATAATTTTAAATGATCATTCATATCATATTAGAATGTGAATACTTGAAATAACATAATCCAAATACAATCGACATATATCTAGTATGCATATAAAGTAAATAAAATAAAAAAAATAACAAGTCTAACTGATGTGTTAGACAAATTAAACTACCAGCATTGCGTCCATCCTTTTTTGATAATTATTTGAAAAGAAAAGTATTTTCTCATAAAAAATTACTTTACATTTCTCTATGAAAATAAAGTTTTTTTGTTTTTCTTTCTTTGACATATATAGTTTGCACAACACATTAATAAAATTTCGACATAATCACCAATAAAATTCTTTTTCTTTGCGCTCTTATCGGTATATATATTAATTTTCATAAGCTTGTAAACAATTTAAATATAAATATATATACACACAAATTTTATTATATGGGTGTATAATAAAATATTTCAAAATTTTTCTTTATATCAACATAGCCTTATAGTATTTTATTCTTCTTTTCCGCAGCTGTTCCCATCATGCATCATACACGAGAGTTCACTCATAGACAATCAAATGTCTTGTCTACGTTGTGGTCTTGCTTTGTCCCTTTATATACTTCGAATCCTACTTTTTGCACTAGCCCTGCCTAGCACCCCCACCCCCACCCCACTCCACCGCCCAATGAGTTTATTTTTTCTTTAATTAACTTTGTCAAATTGAAACTGGAATTGGGGACCAAAATGAAGTACCTTGTGTTTTATAGCCTTAGTACTCTCTATGGGCATCTTGTACAAGTCAAAAAGAAATTTTAACTTAGAGAGAGAGGGAGAGAGACATAGGCCATGTTCAAAGTGAGACTTTAATAATTAAAAATAATATTAAGTTGTAATAAGAAATTTTAACTCAATTCAATCGCTACCTTTATTTAAATTAACTATAAAGATGTCCAAGTTAAACTTATTAAATGCCATAAAATACTTTTGCTAACTTTTTAATTTTAAGTCCCATTTTGATTTCTTCTACCACACGTCTTCTAGATATCAAGGAGGATTATGGTAATCTCTTGTAAATCTTTATTCTCATCTAATCTGTTGGATTAATGATATTAACTGTTGAGCAGTGATGATCATTTATTCTTATTCGATTTGTGCTACTAAAATGGGGCAATATAGTGATTTTTCTTCCAAAAATCAGCTTGAAGGTTTATTTGCCATTGAGTGTAAAAATTCGGGATTTCTTGGCAAAATCGTCACTTAATAGATCAGTTGATATTACTAATCTCATCTTAGATGGCAAGATTTCAACCATTGCAACTGTCTTAGATTGCGCTTGGAGATAATCTAACTATGGCCCATCACCTTAATCATACGTATCAAACGTTCTACTACACCCTACTAAAACAATAATGTAACCTTACTGCATACATCAAACACATCCTAAGAAAAAAGTTTATAAACCTCTAAAATGCATTAGGTTGTTCTAAGCACTAACACAAAAAATTACGCAATTTTTAATTTATTTTTGAAGATTTAAATAAACTCATTTAAATTGAACCGTATAATTAATTATAAAATTATCACTATTAACATCTAATTATAAATTCAAAATTCTTTTTATAATTCAACCCTTATTTTTCAAAATCAAAATTAATATTGTATAAGTTTCAAAATATAGGAACTTATAAAATCTTTTAAATACGTGCCTTCGATCACGCCTCCCAAATTAACAAGAGTTCCAGAAGAACTAGTATTGCTTTATTCCCTCCAAAAACTTGGTCATACTTTAAGTGAGAAAAATCAATATATATATATATATATATATTACAAATTGGAGAAGAAGAAGAAGAAGAAGAAAGAAAAGAAGACAACTATTTTAGAATACCAAAATAAGATATGTTAACTATTCTTTGTTTGGTACATAAAACCCTGGTGATGGGCGCACAGCAGAGGCAGAGGCAGAGGCAGAGGCATGCACCATGATCAGAAAGAAATATTCAGAATATATATTACCTGAATTAAGCTATGGGCTGCAGGTGGTGGTGGTAGAGAGTACTTTAAGCTACGAGTTGATATATTTCGTATACGAGAATGATTATTAAAATATTAAGTTGTTGGTGTGGCATGTTGAGCTTATACGCACACACATATATACATATAGCTGCAGCGCAGCTTTAAACGTCTCTAAAATTGTGAGTAATTAAGCTGACTCTACAAAAACATAGGCTTGTCGACTTTTGCTGCAATCTGCTAATTCTGCACATTTCGCACTCTGATCTTTTGTTTTTCAATAAAAATACGGTCGCCGACAGTAGTTCGACCGATGTGAGTGCAACTTTTTTAGTGCAGTTTTCGGATATGTAATATTGATGATAATCGAATTTATTACGGGATATGGAGGTTCAACTGCTTAAAGGTATTGTCGCATTATTACATATATATTTGATGGGAGAATTTTATCTTGAAAAAACACAACAAAAAGGATGTAAAAGAAAAAATAACTTAAAAATTATATCTCTAAATCCTTGATTTTTTCTATGTGGGATAAGTTAAATATAGATAAATGTATTTGTATAAATGTAAGTGTTGTTCCTTTCACCAAGGAGGTCTCAATATTTCGGATATTGTCATACTAATTATATATTAAGTGGGAAAGTTTTGTCATGAAAAGACACCATAAATAATGTAAAAGAAAAAATAATTTAAAAAATTATATCTCTACTACATCTTCGACTTTTTCTATGTGGGAAAATAAGTTAATATCGACAAATATATATATATAGGTAGCTGGACAAAGATCCATAATCCGACAGAAAACCCTATAAAAATTATTACAACTCTATAAAAAACTTGTTCCTTTCACCAATGAGGTCTCGGGATTTCAGCTAAGCTCTAGAGAGAGAGAGAGAGAGAGAGAGAGAGGCTTTCTAACACGTAGTATTCTGTGGTTCTGTTGTAGTGTAACAGTGGACTGCTTCTTTTACTCAATATTCAGATATAAATATTGAATAATGGGTTGCAATTAATATATGTATATATATAGTCTTTAACATAATTAATTATAATGGTGTGACACTGGACAATGTGGAGTTGGGATCTTGTTTTCCTTTATACAGTAGAAATTGATTAAAATGCGCATTTAATTATAATTATGATCATACTTTTATGCCAAGTGTACTATATGTACTTTTAGAAAGGGTCACAAAAGTTATAGTAAAATGGCATTCTAATAACTATTTTGCCACGAGAGAGTGTTTTATTTGAAAGTTTATAAAATATTAATATGAAATGTTTGATAATTTTAATTTTTTGCTAGAAATAGAGTATATAATAAGCTTTTAAAAATAATTTATATTAAAATTTTATAAGTTCTTTTTAAAAAGTATAGAATCCTAACTTATTTTAAATTAATTAATATCAATAAGTTCCATTAATTTTAATTATACTAATTATAAAATTATCATTATTCAAATTTTGTAAACGCTAAAATTATCATCTTGCTTTATCCAAAAATTTCATAAGAGGGTTTGAGAGCTTACAAACTTTCTAAAACATTTTATAAAATATTTGAGAACTCGCATAGTATTTTAAAATGTTTTTTATATATTTCAAGAGAGAAAATTTAGATATTAAACATCTTCTACACTCCTTCAAGATCTTATAGTGATCCTATAATGATCTTAACTTATTCAAGTACTTTAAAAAATTTACTTTAAAAATAAAATTTAATATATTATAAACTTTAAATATCTTATATAATATGTAAAGTCACATTTAATCCAACAATATAAACAAGCTCACACATAAATGTGAAATTATAGTTCAAATATGTCGAACTCCCAACATATATATATATATATATTTATATATATAAATTACCATATTTATATACAATATATAAAAACTAATAAAATCTTTTAAATAAACCTAATCACACACTCCAACCTAACACCTACTCAATTCTAGTAGTATTTATTGAACAAAATCTTGTAGGGCTAATTTGTTATGATTAGGGTCTTATAAAAAAAAAAAAAAATTGTTATGATTAGGGCACTGAAATATGGACAAAAACCAAGATCTTTATAATCAGAATCCAGCTTGACCTACCATGACTTCTGCTTGTTTCTCTGTCTGCTTAATTAATTGTGTTTTGACATAGCAAGACTGAGTTGACCTGCCAATCAGAGTGCACATATTTGTTCAATCACATCTACCCTAATATTTTTGCCTCAAAATTTCTATCCGCAGCTTTTGGCCGAAATTGCCAATTTACTCTGCAAATATTCTCACCCTACATGTTTTCTTGTCTCTCCCATGCCCATCTCTAAGCCTCTTAAATATTGTTGAACTAAAAATCCATGAACATTCCAATGCCAGTTTTCCAGTAATTAAATTAATTATATATCTAACTACATGTACATCTATGAAACCCTAGTGCTTGATGATTCGAAAATCTTAGATAGATCCATTTTCAGTATTAAGTAAGGAAAATTAATATTTTACTTCATCACAATGCAATACTATGTACAAGTTGCTTATATTGCTAGAGATGGATTGGAATTCTTGGCCACCATTATTTTGAAGTTTCTTAAGTCAATTATGAATAATTCTTTATGAAAGGGACAAATGAATAATTTAGTACTAAATTATCATCTACGAATAGAGTGGTCGCTGGTTCAATTTCCTTAGGGATATATAGTTTGGAGCCAGCTATGACCCTTTCGTGATTTTCATTAAGAATAAAAAAAAATCTCCACAAAGAAGTTATATTATTATTAAACCTCAATTATGCCAAGTAATTCCCCAAATCTATTTTTGAAGCACAAAAATTTAAACTTTTGAGCTTTTAGCTTGCAGAGGAAAAGAAAAAAGAAAGAAAGAAAAACCCTTTTTCTTAATTCTATTTAGGAGAAATTTTTAAAAATCACAATCCTTGTAGCATGTTTTTTATCTACTACACTCCATTTTGTGATAATCAATTGATGGATTTGTTTTAATTCTAACATGATTTCTTCTCCAAATTAGTTTTACTTATGAGTTTTGAAATACCACACTTAATTAAAAATAAATTAAAATCAACTCTTATCCAGCCTGAGTAATTGTTACTTGCATAGTTAATCTCTAATGATCCTAAACATATATTGGTTTATCAGCAAAATTGTTAAATTTGCTCCATACCTAGAGATCGTGGTCAGCATTTAGAACTTTATTCAGTCAATGTGGTCATTTTAAAATTTTAATTTAAAAATATTCATCAAATTAAAACAATGGTTATTAAAGAATTCAAAACTCGCCATAATGTTAATTTGGCTCAAAATAATCACATTAGATTAAAATTCCCCACATACGATTAATTCCACTGCATTTTAAATTTTCCATCTACCGTTATCTTGATTCGATGATTTTTTTTCGTAATTAGAATCCTAAACTACCACCTTAAAACACCAATGATCCTAGGTACAAGAGCAAAATACATGTATAGTACTGAGAATGATCACATTACAGGTCTTATAAATGGTTAATTAACTAAGATCCTTAATTCTTATGGTTATAATTTCCTCTTCACCAACCACAAAAATTTCAAAAAAAAAGAAAAAGAAAAAGAAAAAGAAAAGCCCACATATAATTTATATAACCCTCCATTCCCCGGTTGAAGCCAAACTGAGCAAGCCCAGATGTGAATGTGAGAGCTCAAAAAGGCTGTAGAAAAACCAAAAAAATATTCACTTCTTGCAATCCAAATTTGTCAGTTTTTGTTCGGATTCCATAATGTCTTTCTCTTTCAGTGAGAGTGCCGTGTCATGAGCACTAGCTTTCACTCTCACTCACCAACAAAAAACACAAACAATTTATATAGAATCCAGCTTGAAACTGATGGGTCAATAAAGGATCGATCCAAATGCTTTGCCAATATATATAATAATATTGTCCCTGTCTATCTATCTATCTCCGGCCCCAGTTATTATTCACTCCCTCCTCTTGATTCTGCACTGACGACACGTCTCTAAGGCCACCGCCACCGCCACCGCCGCTTCCACCGAACCCATGTCCCACCGGCGCCCCAATGCAGGTGTAATTACCTTCACTTGGGCTTGCTCCGTAGCTGGAATTAGGGAGGACATGCCCCACAAAGTAGTCGTTAACTGCCGGTGGCGGTGGTGGCGCTGGATATTGAGAAGTGGGAAAAGAGAGTAGACGCTGTGGAGAAGTGTAGATGTAAGGTCCCGCCTGAGGCTGTGGCTGCGGTGGCGGCGGCGGCGGAGGTGGCGGGATGAGGGTTGAAGAAGAGGAAAACAATCTTGTGGAGTACATTGGTCTCAAGGGCAATGCTGAGTCGACGACTCCCATGTTGCCTGCTTGATGATATCCTCCGTGTGGGATAGGCTGCCCACTGTAAGAACAAAATACAAGAATTTGATTGATCAAAAACCAAAAAAGAAAAGGGAAAAAAAACTTCAAGAAAGAAGATCTGAGGCTGAATTCACACCCTGAAACAAAACCTAGATGACCAGGAGCTAAATCATTAGTGAAAACCAGTTGACGGGCCTTGTTCAGTGTTTCTGTCTCCCTCTCTGAGAAACAAACATTAATCAAATCAAATCAAACAAAAGTTTTATCAAGAGAAAAAATCACTAGCCAAAAACAACCTAATAATATATATATATATGTCATCCTTTATTATATATTTATATAACAGACTTTGCTAAAATTCATGAAATGTTACATGTTTATTTGAAGAGATAGAACAAGCATGCAGTTGCCTTATTTTGTGTGCTGGTAAAATAGTGGGAATGAAAAGAAAGAAAAGAAAAAAGAAAAGATTAATGATTTGCCTTGGCGGTGGCGGTTCATGTGTCCCCCAAGGGCTTGAGATTTGCAGAACTTGAGGGAACAAAACCTGCACTCATAGACCTTCCCGGGCTCATCTTTACCCTCCTTAGCGCCGCTTTTCTTTTTCCTGTAGCCCCCTGCAACTATGCCAATTAAAGCAACTTTGATGAGACTAATCTTATACCTAAACCACAACCCTAATTTTTCTCACCAAGCTAATCCTCAATGAATATTCCATCAACAACCATTTTTTTCCCTCCTGTCTTGTCATCTTACTTTCTAGGGTTTCGTTCTCATACTCCAAAAGCCAAGAAAGTAATATATATATATATATACAAATTATTAAAAGCTAAAAAAAGGGAAAAATCAAATCTTGGAAGAGCTAACCAGGCAGTTAAAGATTAGTTTGGTAGACAAAAAACCCACGAAATTTTGCTCACTGAATGAAGTACATGTTGACATTTTCTTTTACAGGAACGGGAGGGAAGTATTTTTGAGATTAAATATGCATATCACATGCATTTCTTTTCACAATCATGGACAGAAAAAACGCTTTTCTTTTAATATTCTTTTTCATCATTAATTGACGGCACTGAAGACAAAGTAATGTACCAGCAGATGAAGAGCTGTCCTCAGAGGCCTGTTTACCATCTCTTGTATAATCTTCAGGTAAGTTGTTGAGGTCTAATGGATTTCCCTCTGGTCTCCTGGAAAAAAACACAAGAAACAATTAATATTACGAAAAAAAGAAAGAAACAAGGGGCTGTGGTCAAAGAGTTTAAACTAAAACAAGGAGATGGAGGAAGAGATGAGGGCTACATACATGGAACCGACAGAGAGAAGGACAGATGAAAAAAGAAAAGGAAAACAAAACAAAAGAAAATTTTGTTTGAGGGTGATCAATATTCTTGAGAAATAAAGCTTGGAAAATTATAAGACTTTCAGTTTGGGACTGAAATGTAGAGGCTAGTAAAGTAATTAAGTGAAGTTGAAGAAAGGAAGGCGTTGAAAGTTCTCTATCAGTTTTTTCTGCCACCCAGCTTCTCTCTCTATCTCTAGAATTGAAAGAACATATCCAAAGGGACAGAGGGTCTCGTGACTTTAAAAAAGGAGAGGATATATATGGACTATGGAGAAGGGCTTTAGCTTTGTTATTTGGGTTTGTATTTGAGAGAGAGTGTGAGAGGGACATTGCCTTATATATATTTTTTCTTGGCTTCCCCCTCTTTAGCTAGGTTTATTGCCCTATATACATATATATCACTAGCTAGCCTGCATATATATACACACAATATATATGAATATATAGGTTTTAGTCTCAGGGGGAGTGAGCATGAAATGGGCATCTTATTGGTGCAGATGGCATCAAAACCCTTGTCATTCAATTTTTGCAGGAATGGCACTATGTGTATATATGTAGACATTAAGGGCAGTCAAGACAAAGGGTTTCCCTTTACACATGACTGTGCGGTTATGATCGGTTTTGATGTAAAGGAGAGCATGCTGGGGATTATGTGATGCATAAGGAGCTTATAAAGGGCCTCGTGGGTGTTGTAGTACCATGTACCATTGAGGTGTTTCCATCAATCTAGTACTTGCAATCCAAGAAATTATTATAAACTATTATAGGTACCAACTTTTCTATAATAATAAATACTTCTTATTATTCTATAATTCTTGCACGTTCAAATCTTCTGTTTCAACTAGTGTTTTATCTTTTATCTTATTTCACTATTACATGCAAAGTGTATCGATTTTTTTTTTTTGAAAAAAGTACTTAATAATGAAATTATATATACCTAGGATGAATTTGTAAAATAGAGTAAAAAAAAATATCATTTAAAATAAATGATTCAAGATACATCGTTTCACGATGGAAATTTTCATTGCAAGAAGTATAAGCTTTCGCGGCAAATACTATGCTATGTACAACAAAAATATCTCCATTATAGAATTTAAGTTATTTTCCATGATATCAGTTCTTTCTTGTACATTTTTATGTGATATTTATTTATAATGTGAAATAAACGATGAAATGCTCACAAAAATAAAGGATGTGAATTCTCTATTGTTTTCCAGCCTATGTTATCTCCAAACACACTGATATAACATGCCTTAAAAGAGAGTTATTTTCTAATATAGCCCCGTTTTTCAAGAAAACTTGTTCTGTGTATGACTTTAAAATTTAACCTAGAAGATCTTAGGACTGCACGTGATGAAATCCAAATGTGGTCCTCATGATCCAAAGGAGTCCTCCCCTTGCAAACTCAGCCAGAGTCCTTTTAAACAAAGTCTCGAAATCTCCTGTCTGGTTTTCTCTATCTGCAGTTATCTCATCCTTAGGTTGTAATATTCCAGGTGAAGAAACAAGACTCGCTTCACCTTTCTAAGTCACCATGAAATCAATGATTCTAAACTACAGCATTGATCACATCCAAGTTTTAAGTGGCAAAATCAAATATGGAACCGTCTCTGGGTTTACTACTGTTTTTCGTTCTCCTGAGGATCAAATCTTATTTTGTGTAAAAGTGGGACTCCCATGTGTGTTTCCTTAGTCTTTTGCTATCCGACATTAGCATTTTATTCCTATGCCTTAGTTGTGTAGTAATAATGTTCTTCCTATTTTGGACATTCTTTCCAATTTGTACTATTTCTTAAATACATTTCTAAATTCGCTTGAAACTATGTTTATACTAATTGGGATATTTTTAGGCTCACGACAGAGTAAAATTAGGCATTAGCTAAGACTAATCTACACCCTTAACTATAAAATTGACTTAGTTGAATTCGAAAAAGATACTCTCATAACTAACCCTCTCTACCATCAATCCATATTGATTATCGAAATTAATTTTTATATAGATAATGCAGAACTAAATTCTTGTACTTGGCACGAATATGGCTACAAACCTGTATCTAATGATAATTGTTGCTTGTTATTCAAAAAAAAATTATTATGAGAAATTTCTATTTATAAATTATAACCATAATTGCGAAATTAATTTTGTAAAACTCAGATACTTGAGTTTTTTTATAGTGGCTAGACCTCCATAATTGGAGAAATAATAAATGCTTTCATTGGGCTCCACATATATCCTCAAGTTGAATAGAGCAATCATTTGCTTCTTTATGGGCCAAAAGAAGTTCAGTCCAAATTACTTGAAGTCCAATTGACAATCTCACTCTCAATTCATTTTTCATTCTACAATAGCTTAATATGCAATTTTCCTATCAGCCCAACAATCACAATCCACAAAATCCAAAACTATTGAAAAAATAGAACACACACATGCAGCACTTTCGATCGTATTTTTTAATTCGTGTTTTATTTTTTATTTTAATATGATGTATGTATATTAAGTGTATTTAATTTTTAATTAATTATTTTTATAAAAAAATATTTAATACACATATCATATATTCATACAATAAAATAAGAGATAAGGAATAGAGGATGCAATAAAATAAGAGATGAAACATATAAATACAATGAAATAAAGGATTTAAACAAGATACGCATGCTACTATCCATTAAGTTGGGAAACATTTTACAATGAACATAAGGCGGCCGCAGAATCCATCGTTATTTAGTTTTTGCCATGGCTGCTTCTCTAAGCTCGCCCTCCTACTCCACGCAATCCACAGCTACATCTCTATTTTACCAATCATCTTCTCAACTCAAAGTACTTTATTTAATATTTTCCCTCTTCATATTTTTATTAGGCATGACAATGAGACGGGTTTGGTAGGAGTAGGCCCGTATTAGTTGTTGAGATTCGAAACCCGTCCCGCCCCGCCTCCCATTTGAACCTGAATCCAACGGATCCAACTCGATTAATCCAATTTTTTTCCCCCTCATAGTTTAATGTACAAATTTTGTAACTTTCAACTGTCAAGCATTAGTACAAATTTTGCAATTAATCATATAAATTTGACAACTCATAATATAATACAAACATGCAAAATTTATAAATTTATTAGTCCATATATCAAATTTTCATTAAAGTACATTAATCAAATTCGATATAAATTAAAATATCATTAATTTTCAAATACAAACTTTAAAAGATTCAATTATACTTAAAATAATCCTTCATCAAATTAACCATCAAACAAACTTTAATAAATATATCAATTATATATATAATATTTAATAAATAGTTATATTATATGGGGCGAGTCCAGCAAGGCACAAACCTGCCCGAATCCGATCGAATTCCTAAAATAAAAACTCCATGCCCCCGAAACTCGTTTACTTCACCTTGAACTTGGCCAGATCTAGGGCGATTCCACAATTTACTCGGATTATCGCCATCCCTAGTATTTATCCAGTCAATTAAGAAATGAAACCAAGAAATTCAAACATCACTGTTGATTTTTCTTTTAATTTTTTTTTTTTTTCAAAAACAGAGCAACGTAAGAACTCTGAAGGCAAACCCGTGTACATTTTCATCCATAAAACTCTCCCACCACAAGTCCAAGCAAAGGCAACCACTTGTACTTCTGAATTCAGGTCTTCTGGTGTGCAAGAATTTACTTTGAGCAGCCAGAATGTCCGGTTTGGATAACCTGGGTCCGCAAGCCGGGTCCCGGAAGAAAGCTAAGAGGAAGGGGAGAAGGCATTCGGCGGGTCAAGGGGGCAGCTGTGGTCCGGAATGAGGGGTCAGAAATCCAGGTCAGGTCCCGGAGTCCGAAATGGATTTGAAGGTGGACAGATGTCGCTTACCGGAGAATTCCCAAGTTGAGAGGGATTGCTGGAGGTAAATTTTTGTCGTAAAGATCGTGAATTTGTCACCTATTTTTATCATGCGATGCGGGAATGTGGATTGTATGCATGACCTTTGCCTGTTATACTTCATTCATGGAAATTTTAGGATAATTTGGAGGTTCCAGGTAGTTTTTGTGGCTGAGGTAAAAAGGCGGAGCTTGTTTTGGTTGAGTTGGTTTCTATAAGTCTTGGGTTATGTTAAAAAATGGGTGAAGTAATTGTCTTAGCTGCAGAAAAGTAGTATGTCATCTTCAATTGATTGTTTATAAATATTTGTAACTAATGTGTAAAATGGCGCTGGTGATCGTAATTAAACTTCTGGATGAAATTCTAAAGTTATTGACCTTAGAAGCGATGCAGCTTCTGAAGGGAGTAGAATCAATACTTACTTATGCTTCTCATTTAGGTTAACTCTGATCATTTATTCTGCCATAGAGCTCCGAATTAGTGCTAGATTTGATGGAAATACATATTTATTTTTTCTTGAGCTTATTTGCATTACAGCTGCTTTTGAGGTTTTTCTCTTTTCATTTTATGGTAGTGACATTGAATTTATCAAATGGGCAAAATTCCTAGTTCATAAGGATGGTTAAACTGTAGCATTCTATGCAATATCACTTAACAGAAAAAGGTTTGGGTGTTCGACACAATATTGCTCGAGTAATCACCTGATTGTGCTTTCCATGTTCACTTAGTAAAATATTAGAATGAGTGCCGAATATTTGAGTTACACGCTTGCTGATATTTGTTTCTTTAACTTAAATGAAGGCATGAACATGGGATTACCAAAGTATGTTTTGAAAGATACCTTGGATGCAGGGTTCAAGAAGGGGAAGAGGTCTCATTTGAGTCCTTGAAGAAGAAAGGTATGATCAACCCATCTGGAAGGGATGGGAGACTTCCTCTAACGGTAATAATTATATGCTAAAAATGTTGGATGAGTGGCGTTTAATGGATCATACTAACAAGGACAATGATTTAGTTATCATCCAGCATATGTATGTTGTATCATGTTGCCCCTATTAGGCATACTGCTGCTTCCTTCCGCCTTTATGACAAGTCATATGAAGATATGCTGAAGAGACAGAATAAATCTTTGTTGTGATTTTCTTTTTGTCCAAAATATACGCACCAGTTCATTGAGCTCATGGAACCCTGTGTAGCCGAAACAACACGGCCAATGCTTGCTGAGCCGAATTGCTAGAAACAGAATTCTCAGATGATGAGCTACTTAATTGTCGAATATTATTTGTAGGAGTAGGCCTTTATGCCTTTTCCTCGCAAGGCCCAAGAGGAAGATTTCCTGCTGATGATCAGGGACTTCATGCTATAGCTAGAGATAAGTTGGATTCTATATGAGCTAAAGAAGACTTCAATGCAAATTTACCTTTCCCAAAAGAGGGGAACAAAAGCCATCAAACTAGTCACAGAATACTTTTAGGCTGAATTCTATTGCCTCCCTTTTAGAAAGGCAAGATAGTTGCGGCTCAAGCAAGCGCAAAGGAGCTTTGCTGGGATTCTAAAAAAAGTCAAAGCTAATACAAGAGGTAGTCTCTATAGAGTTGAAAATCTCTACTCATTCATTATTTCTTGTAGTTTAATCGACTCATCTTTCCTCACTACTTGAGATGACGCAAAGAAGAGAGAAGTTATTGTTAGTTCTGTCCTTAAGATGTTAATTCTCGTCATTACATGAATCTTCATTGTTTTGAACATTTTTCAACTATATGAGCTGACAAGCAGCTAAATAACACGTCGACTAATGATTATTTCCCTATTAATCGAATATTAACAAATTTACCATCACTTGATTTCATTTGAACACTTATGCATCAAAAAGAATATCTACTTAACTCTTCCCTCATGTATCCTGTGCTTTTCTAACAGATCTTAGGCGATGAAGAACTGAGCGTAAAACTCAGCTTTAAGGCCAGTGCTTTCTCAGCATCAGCAAAAGAGAAGCTTGAAGCTGCAGGTTGTTCGTTGACCGTTCTTCCAGGCCGAAAGAAATGGGTGAAGCCATCTGTGGCTAAGAACATTGCCCGTGCAGAGGAATACTTTGCTAAGAAAAGAGATGCATCTGAGTCAGCTGATTCCCCTTCCACTTGAGCCTCAATTTGCTAGCCACACAACCTTATGTCAATTCATGGAAGAGATGCAAAGGTGTTCAAACTACTTGGCATATGTTTTTTGTTCCACCAGAATACAATTCTTTTGATAGCTACTTTCCACTAAATTCAATTTAATATAATTGTTTCTTGAATTCTTGAAATTGGAAGTGGTCCAAATGGTAGCTATTGCAATGTTGCAACTTGCAAGTCATGTGCATAAATTCTAGTCCGGACCAAGTTTGGCTAAACCCAAAATAATCAAATCGAAAGTGAATTACAACAAAATAATTACAGTTGTTATTTGGTTGATCTAAAGTATAGAGAGTATTTGTAATAATTTCTGAAAAGGGAGTTTCAAATTTTAGTTGAATTTTACCTATTTTGGATTGTTTGAATATGGTGTTATTCTACTTTTAATTCTCCAAAGTTAAATTGAAAAAAAAAAGAAAAAGAAAAAGCTAAAAACAACTTTAATCTAACTTCTACATCTTCTGATGACGTGTTTGGTTACAAACTCTCAATATATTTTTCAACTCTCAAAATTTAAATAAATAAATAATACACATTCCTAATCTCACTCCCAAAATACAAAATTCATTCTCCAAAATATCATTACTATTCATACCCTAATACATTCCTCATACTAACTACTTGTTATAAATTGTCTCCTTCACGTTACATATATATATAAATATATACATATTACCATTCATTCAATTTATATATACATAAATACTTTTCAAATATTCCTTTTACTCTATCAATCCAACCAAAAAGTTATTAATATAACATTTTGTCCCCTCCCAAAACACAAATAAATAAATAATTTTTTCTCAATTCATTCTCTACCACCATCCATCATATTCTCCAATTCTACTTTCTAAAATATATTTTTTCAAAAAATTTTAAAAGAATGCCATAATTCACATCCAAACAAAGCTTGATACTTTTTTATATCCACTCCCAATTTTCAGCACAACTTTCTCTACAATTTTCTCTAAAAACAACAATTTTTACAAACACTTCCTCTGTTACAAAAATAAAAATAGAAGCAATAAAAAGATATAATTAAAAAAAAATTGTTTTTCTATTTAAACCCTTTGTGCCTTGGTCTTCAAAATTTCCAGACCAGTGGTTAGGTGGGGAGCACGTGCGAAGTTTGCCACCTCTGTTGGATTGATGCCAAAAGCCAACAGATAAGGAAAAATAATGTCTAAAATGAGTCTGAGTTGGGAATGGAAACGAGTCAGAATTGGGAATGGGCTACAAAATGGAGCATTAATTTTCTTGCTTTTGCTGTTGCTGTCAGCTTCTATCCCATTTAAAGGAAAAATGATATGTTATGTAATTTTATAAATTCGACTAATTTTCTTTTTTTTTTCTTTTTTCCTTTTTGCCCTTGTTCCCTTCTTCTTTTTTTTAAAGAGAGAATTTATCAAACAATTAATTACTGTTTAAGTATAAAAATCACATCATTATTTATAAAAACAGACAACCTCAATCAAAAAATTATAAAATACGATAAGAAAATCACAGACTAATCGCATGACCTCGAAGATTACAAAATCGAATAAAAAAAAATGTAAAAACCTCAATCAAGGTTGGACTAAGATTCA
>JACGDI010005562.1:545502-571263 GCA_014898725.1 Jacaranda copaia
GGCTTATTAAAAGTAGAAGGCATTCTAGTGGCCATGGAATCTTCCCATATGAAAAAAGCTTACAATTTATTTGAAAATAATCAAGTTATATCAGTCTTGCCAGGGAAGTAATGGTTGCACTTAATTGATTATTATTGCCCTAATAATATATTTGATTGGTGCAATATAAATTGAAAAAAAAATAAAAGAAAAAGAAAGGCTTTGTTTGGATGTGAATTGGGGCATTTCTCCCAAAAATTTTTGGGAGAATGGATTTTGGAAAGTGAAATTGGGGAATCTGATGGTTGTTTATTTGTGTTTTTGGTGGTAAGTAGAGAATGAATTAGAGAAAAATTGTTTATGTTTTGAGAGTAGACAAAATGTCATATATAACTTTTTGATTGGGTTGATGAGTTGAAATGAATATTTTAAAAGCACTTATATATATGTAAATTGAATAAATGACAGTATGTGTATGCATATACATAATATGAAAGGAACAATTTATGACGAGCAGTTAGTATTGGGAAATGTATTAGAATGTGAATAATATTTTAAGAGTAAAGTTAAAAAATATATATTATTTATTTATTTAAATTTTAAAAATTAAAAAATATATTAAGAGTTTGTAAACAAATAAACTCAAATCCTTAGGTTAGTAAACCTTTCCTTTGATGTTCGAGCGACGCGTGTGCATTTGTGTGCGAGTCTACTTTTGGGGACAGGCATAATTTCTTCACAAATTATTTTTATAGTGGATTGGATGCAACCTTAGATCATATGTAAGATACACGAGTTCGTCTATTATGATTCTTCGTTCCAAATTTTTTGGATGACTGAGTGCAATGTATGCATTTAGTTCATTTAATAATTATATATTTTACTATGTCCAATGGAATTCGTCTTTTTTTTTATTATTATAATGTCAATCATATTTTAGGGATTCGTTTGTTTCATTGAATAAAACTTAATATATTCATTTTCAAGCTCTATTCCTTGTGTGCTTCACATTTTTATAGTCCATAATACCTTTGCAGCCCAATATGGTATTATGGGCATACCTGGTTTATGAATCATACCAAGATAGCTTGATTTACTATCCATCCTTTTAAATTTGATATGATAGAGAATAAAAAAAGTCATTTTTGCGCCTCATATGAAACCCCTAACATTAACACCTTCTTAGAAGTTAGGATATTTTGGACATTACAAGGTGTATTCACATTAAGTAATCTTGTCAACCAAATATTAGATAGTGTTAAGTATAGAATATCACTAATTTCTAAAATTCAAACAAATAATAGATTATATGATTTTGGATACTATTTCTACCATAAGTATTACTAGCATATTAATCCCTCGTAATCCTATATGCTGAAGCAAACAAGCCCTAATAGTGTAAGACTATAACAAATTTAAAACTACTTGATTTAGATGTGGATTCTTTGTTTAGGTAGTTCATCCATTAAAACATTCTAACATCAGCTTAGAAGAAATACTTAAACATTTTTAATGTATAGTAGGTGAGATAAGACTCCTTAGTAATGTTTAATAGTCTGTTTGATATTATCAATAGTGAAATTATATATATTGTTATATAGTGCAATTCATAAATAAAGAGAACTCAAAATTAGAATGATTACAAACTGCACCCCTAATATCTTACATCAAAAAATTATAAGAAATTATCTAATCTTTATGAAAAAAATTTCGGACCGCAACTATGTGAAATTAGTAAAGAACATATATAGAAAAAAAATTGAGCAAATGTTTTGATTATTTGAGGTAATTATTATGCTTCTATTCTCTAATAAAATTGTGTTAATTAAATCCCAACAGTTAATGTATATTTATATTATTAATAAAGTGTTTACCCCTTTTTCATATGTTTTTATTGACGTACTAAAATGCCCTCATTTCTTTTCTTTAATACTCATAACTATAACTTATATGGTGACTACAAAAAAGTATATTATTAGCGACAACAATTTTTATCTTATCATTAATGATAATTTTTAAGTGACAATAATTTTTACATTGTCACAATAGGACTGATTAATAGTAAAAAAAATTGATGGTTTAAGTTGTCACCATTAATAATTAGTGACGCCCCTGTGGTAACAATCTAATAATAATAAAAATTTTCATTATAATTTATGACAAAATTTTCATTATCACCATAAATGTGTCACTAATTGTCTATAGTAACAACTTAAACACTATTCTTGTAACTATTTAATTTGTAAAAATCATTAAGGTGATAAAAAAAAAATCTTTTGTCACCTAATATATATAATTAGTAACAATTTTTTCATTGTCACTTACTTTTTTATTGTCAATTTATCTTTTTCTTGTAGTGAGTTACCACCATTTACAACCCATACATTCTTTACATATAATTATTATCTTATCATAATTTTTATATTATTGTATTAAAAAACTAAATAAGTATTAAATATTCATTAAAAAACTAATAATATATTAAAATAAATATTTAATTTATTTATTGTATATTATAAAAATTTTAACACATACATTGAATATGCCGCAATTATTAATATAAAATACAAAAGATGTACACTGAATTTAACGCAGCCCAAGTAAGTTATTTGATAATTATAAGCAACTGAAAGTGAATTGCATGATACGCACAAACTATGCATTCGTTGAACATTGCTGTGGAAGTGGGGTTTTATATACTTTGTGCTCTGTCCACGTGCCTTCGAAACTTGTAAAAAGCCCTCATCGCCATGCACACCAAGTTCCAAAGTCTAAAATCATCCACCGCTCCACCTCAGCTCTCTTTTTCACTTCCGATATATATGTAAGAAATTTGCAAAAAATTATGATACAATATAGTTATAACATTAATTAAGTAGAAAGAAGCACAATCATATATTTAAAAGTAGTGTAAGAAAAATGAAGAGGGGGAGAGGCAGTCCAAGAAACCGGACTGCTGGGGGGACAACCGGAAAGGAAACCAAGAAAAAGACAAAAGGGGTGGCGGAGAAGGCCAAGGAGGTGGCGGAAGAGGCGGCGGAAGAGCTGAAGGAGGCCGTGGAGGGGTTTGCTGTGGCGGAGTTGGAGGAGGAGTGGGCTGGTTTGTGGAGTGGGGTGGATGAGGAAATGTCATGGGCAACTTGTTGGTGCCCATTTTGGGAGATGGAGGCTATGGATGATGCTTGTGATGCCTTTTATGGGGATGTTCTGTGGGATTTTGATCTTTGGGACTTGAAAGCGAGTGGCGATGCTCCAAATGCATGAGAAATATAGAGTACTTTATTTCAAGCAATCCTTTGTTTGCTTTCTTCCTCGTTGTGTTTATGTTTGCATTGTATTCTCAAGGCAATGAATTTGGAGTTTTGTCATACCATTCGTTGTTTCTTGTTTAAATTAGTTGCATAAGCACATTGAGGTAAATTGATGGATTTCGGCAATTGGAGTTCAAACTCGGAAAAAGAATGAGTTCTAAGTTAAATTTTATTCTCTTTTTGGGCAATTAAAATGCAGGGAAGAGGCTATCAGGAAAAAAACGACCAGCATAGCATTTTTTAACATAATTCTAAGAGTCCTTAATTATTTTAAAATATTCAATTTAAATCATAATGACTCAAAAAGAAAATTCATCACCACAGTCGATGAAATATTTAATTTAAATCATAATAACTCAAAAAGAAAATTCGTCACCACAGTTCATCGAAATATTTGTAAAACTGAAGCCCCACTATAAAGAAAAATCACAAAGAAAGATAGATTTACGGATTACTACTATAAAAAAATTTAATTTAATAGTAGAAAATTAAGAATCAAATCAATTAGACGACTACCTTAGTACTAATTAGTTTATTAAATTTATAAACTGACTTGATTCATCTTACATCATCGGTAAAAGGGTTGAATAAAAATTGTCCCGTTGAAACTTCATTAATTTATGAAATGTTAAGATGGGCTTGGGCTTAAAGAAGACATGTCTTTGAATTTTGGGCAAAAGCCAACGTATTTATCTGCATGGGCTTTTCAACGGGCTAAGACACAAGTCAAACATACAATAATCAAAACTGACTCCATTTTCTTTGCTTTGACCACGACGGCCAATACACACCTGAAAATCGCAGTCAGCTTCAGATTCCCAACATCCTCAAAATCTTTACTACGTACGCTTCAGAACTCTGTACAGTCTGCTCTCTGTTAGCAGTTCAGACATGACACGCTTACGAAGAGAGAAAAAGAGAGTACAATTAAGTGGAAATGGGAAAAGGGAATGGGTCGACGCTTGGTCATCTTCTTGTTGCAGTCTTGACCTTAATTGCATTTTAATTTGCAATTGCTGCTGAACGACGCCGTAGCACTGTAACCTCCCTTCACTTGTTTTTCTTTTAATTCGTTCGATTTTTTGAAATTTACATGTTTATGTACATGTACATGTCTACTGTGGTAGAACCGAACTGGGCTTCTTTGATCACCGTTAAATGCTGTTTCTTCCCTCCCCACCAATAGCATCTGTTTTGTTTCTTGAGCGTGTGTCTTGCTTTATGATTTTAGCTTTTCTTAGTGTTGGAATATGTGTCGGGTTTTTCTTGTATACTGGCAGGAATTTAGGATTTCTTGTGTAATTATATTATTGGCGTGCGGATTTGTTTAAGGTAGTCAGGTAATGCTGCTGTTGCACTTGAATTTGTATATGCTGGTTTATTATCTTTTCTGTTTGAATTAATGAGCACTAACTAAATTTGATGCTCTATTTGTCTAATAAGTAATAATCAATATTGTTAATCCAGTATTCTTGCTTTTAGTTGGTCTACAAATAGCAACTTTCAATGATTTTAGTGTAGTTTATGATTGCTATTGATCGACCATGGTCTGATTGAGAGATACGCCAATGCCAAGCAACATGAGAAATTAACCTTCGGCTGATGAAGATTATAAAGAGGGCGATGAGAGCCGGTAAAATTTGAACTGATATAGTGCTGGATGGTCTTATGCAAATACAAGTTCTATGATTCGTAGCCCCTGGATTTCTATTGATTATGATAATCAACCCTTTTGTTCTATGTGTAACGGCTTTTTGGACTTGTAAAGGTGGTTCTTTTGCTGCTTCCAATCGCATGCATATACTCTTTGTATGGTGTTGGAATATACTTTCAACAAAGAGTATATCTACATAATAGCAAGAAAAAATGATCTGAAAGAAGATGCATTAAGTTTATTGGCTCTGGATGTTGTATTATGAATTATCAATAGTGACTTAGTGTTTGGTGTCATTGAATTGTGCCATCTTTGGAAGGTCAAATACGTTGGGGGTTATGTATCATATATGTCCATAAAGCAAAAGAGAAACTCTCTACATGTCCTCTATTCATCTCGATTGGATACAATAATACAGCAGCAGTCTCTTGCGTGGGTTTTGTTGGCCCAAAGCTAGATCAAACTTATGATCTACTTTAAAATAAATAAAATGGTTCGAGAATGCTTTCAAAAACTTTATCCAAGTGCTTTATAATAGTTTTCTTTGTTGTAGCTCTTTGCTTCTTTCTGTACGTTAGAAAATCCATGTCCCTCTCGTATATTGTTAACAAACAATTGTGAATTGCAGCTCAATGACAGAGATTTATTCAAAGAGTTATTGCTACCTCTACAAAGAACTCCCTATTTGAGTAACTTGTGAAGAACTAAGATACGTCTTTCATCCTAAAGATCTTGAGAGACTTAAGTTTTTGTGTATACTGATTTATTCTGGTATAAATTGCTGCACTTGCCTGAACCATTTTCAGTACCGGTTTTCTGTACTTTCAGTTATGATTGAACCATGAACTATTCCAAGTATGCCTTAGTATCTTTCTGATTTCTTCTTTACTAATCAAACTTGTTTCTTTTGTCAAGTGAATCTCTGCTTATGGGTGTCACAAGCATGTGCATTTCAGACACCCTTTGGCACCAGGAGGGAACTGTGCTTGGACCATTATATACTTCGTGTCTTAATGGTAAGACACCGTTTGTTTCACATCTTCGTCCCATCTGTTTAGTGAAACATTGGATGCGTCAACTTTTTGCTTGCTTTCCACAGATGTTGATTTCCACACAATTTTGTTCAGTAAATTGTACCACACAATATCTGAATGCAAAGCAAAACTTTTGCAGGATGACATTCCTAGTGGCACAAGGAAGACCGCTTATCAGTTTATCACACCAAATATTGAAACATGATCTATGTATATGCCGATAACTTTTCTTGTGAGTCATTAAGGGAAATGCATATTCACTGCTGGAGCTGTCTTCCTTGGTAGCCACAATGATACTCAACTTCTACTAAAGCACTCAGACAGCTGCTTGGAAATTAAGCCAGTCTTGCTAGTTCAACTGATTTGAAATGTCTGGTTGTACAGAAGTTGTAAAACTTTGTAATTCAACTCATAAGTTTCCAAAAATATTTTATAAGTTGTAGAGTTTATATTGAAAAAACTCCGAAGTACCCTCCTGTTGTGATCTCCGTAGACCTCTCCTCCTCCAGACAGGCCCCCTCCAATCCTATCATTTTCAGTCTTATCTTCTCTACATATTACCTTCGCCCTCTTCTTCCCTGTGACTCCAACACCAGTTACTCTTGCTGTTGGATAGTCAATGTCGCTTTCGCTTTTAGCCAATCAAAACAGGATCCAAAATTATAGGAGTATGCATTTACCATTTGGCCCACATGTCTTGCATGTTTTTCTCAACGAATAATTCTATGTTAGAAAGCCCTGTATCATTAATCTCGTTTTACCTGTAATGTTTCTTGAAGATTATCTATGATTATGTAAGAGAAATAGATCATAAAACTTAGGATTTATTAATAAAGCAAGTAAAAATTGCCTTATGTAACAATAAGCAAAAGCATGTTCTTTTTTTTTTCCTTACATAATTTTTCTTCTAATTTAATTTCATTTGTTGCATGAGATGAAGTATATAATTTTATTTTTTATTTGCTTCCTTCCTCAAGTTCAATGGATTCTCTTTCCTAAACTATTTCTAGAAATACCATCGAAGTGGCAGTTCAATTGATGTGACCCATTACTTTTCTACAAAAAGATCTTGAATTTGAACTAACTTATAGTAGTAGTTCATGAATGACTATCATCTTTATATGAAGAGGTTTTAATCTAACTGACATTTCAATACGATTATAGTAATGAACTTATTCTTTGGATAATAATTATAACTCAAATTAAACATTTCGCAGCAATAGGTGATTTCTATAGCCACATTTAAGGAGGATTGCTATCATCCTATCCTACTTTTCCTTTTTCCCATTAAAAAGAATGAAAAAACTATTCCTGCAAACGTTTTTGTCCAAATGGGATTTTGAAGTCAGAAAATTATGCAGCAGTGTTGTCTCTTCACCAAATCAAGTAGTTTGTTGCAGCATTATAAATTTGAGGGGGATAGGGGGAGAGAGAAATTGAATGTGGGCAAGAAGAAAATGGCAAAAGAGGGAATGAGGCTAAGAGCAAAAGTGTAAAATAGTCTTTGGTAAAAGACATACTTCAGATTTAATGTGCTGTAAGAAAATGGCAAAAAACCATAGTAAAAGACACCAAGAGAGGAACAAATCCAAGGTACAAACTTTAAAAAATGGACCTCAACTTTATTAATCTGTCCACAACATCGGATAAGTCTTTCCCTGTAATAAAATTTTAAACTCTTTTTTTACCCTCCTTTTTTCAGGGTCAGAAAAAAAACAATTCCAAAGGTAATGTTTGTTTACAAATTATGGAAGAATAAGTTTTGGTAGTGGCGTTGGAGGATATGAAATTTGTATTGGAGAATATGACGTATGTTTATTTATGATTTGGGAATAGTAAAAAAATTATTTTGGAAAAATTTGTTATGTTTGTTTATGTTTTGGGGGGAGACAAATTCTACTGTAGCAGTCAAATCAATGTCTTTTTATTAAATTTTGATGGTATAAATGAATTTTAGTAGTATTTTTTATTATGATATAGTAATAAAATATTACGATATGTAAATATATGTATATGTTATAGTAATAATTATAATGTAAAGAATATGAAATTTTTAGTCATTTGCTAATTAAATTACAAAAATAATCTGGTCATTTTAAGAACCATTTTGGGAGAAAAGGAAGGCATATGTTTGGTTATATTCTCCTAAAATAATTTTAAAAAATTTTCTTTCTTTTTTATTTAAAAAAAAGGAAGAAGACCTTTTTTGATCAGCCCTTTTTGGGAACAAAATCCGACCATCCACCATCTTGATTAAAGGGTGTTTTTCTTGTACTTTTTAAATAGTGTTTATGGTTCAAACTCTGATGAAAAATTTGATTCTTCCTATACATCGGCACGTGAATTTTTAGACGTCGAATGATTATGCATGTTAATTTCTTAATTATGAGGTGATTAGAGCATAAATTCTTGTCCAAATTAATTATTTTCTTTCATCTTCACATAGTACAAAACTGTAATATTTGAAACTGGCTAGTAATTAAGCATTGATTGGCTGGTCCTATGTTTAACACGTGAGTGTACATGTTTGTCTAGTACCCTTTTCTTTTTTTATTTTTTTTTTTGCTGGATTTTTACAAGAATGATCTTGATTTTTTGAAATTTGAATTAATGTACAAGCTGTCCAGAAAGTGATAATTATTAAAAAAAAAATTCTATTTTTCTAGGTAGCCACAATAATTTGAATATATAGTGCAAAATAATAAATACCTAACTACTTGTGTTTGGATGGCATTAATTTTTTCCCCAGAAGCATCGCGGTCATAATAAATTTCATAATGGGCATGTCTGTAACATACTGGCAGTGACAATGGATGTCCAAGTATTTATAAAAAATAAAAAATAAAAATAATGAGGAATAAATTCGTTTGTTTCAATATATACAACATACATCAAAATACATTCTCTAATTTTCATAATATTTATAGGGCCTTTAAATAATTTTTGTATGCCTAATTTATTTTTTGAGTCAATTTATTTCTCCATTAGTACGCCTTAAAAAATTATTCGAACTTCAATAAAAATAGTAAGTGAATCAAACTTGAAACTACACGCTCCATTCTAAGCAGCAAGTCAAAATTTTGCCACGTATCTTGATCTGGTGGTTCACATCTCAAGTCAAATTTGGATAACAGATTGATTTGTACTCGATTCAAGTAAAAAGACGCAAATCTTTGGAGTATTTGGTCCTTTTCATAATAATATGAGGGCATTATTGAAATTCTATTCTATTTTCCACGTTGTCGCCACACCAAAACTGTTACAATTTATAGAATTAATTAATTTCGCTATATAGTCTAGTAAAATTCAATATTATCAATTTCATCCCGCTTATTTAATACAACTGCAAATAATTTTTAGTAAAAATAATTAACTTAAAAATACTAAAGTGTACTACATTTGTCCATGGGTTGATAAGAAACAAGATCAAAACCAGAGACAATTGGTATTTCAAAGTAGTTCACAAGTTTCACTATTAAAGCATATATCAAAGTTGCAAACAAGTTAGTACAATTCCATGTAAAACCTCAGAAGATATTATGGTAAATATATAAATTTAGTACATACTTAACTAAATATAAAAACAATATTACCATATAAGCAACAAAATTATTTCTTAACACCGTAGCGAGATTCTCGGTCAGCCAACCTATTAGCTTCGACCCCGTCTCATGTTTTCCCAAATCGATGTCTCATTCTTAATTCGAATCCATTAGTTATTTCTTAATTATGTTTTAACGTGTGATTAACGTTCTTATTAAGATGTTGGTACGTAGTGAAAATTCAGACATGCAACAAAAGATTATTTATATATTTCTTAATATACGTAATCTATGAAAATTAACATAGTGGTGCACCGACGCCGCGACGACTTTACATTTGTAATATAATTAATTAATTAATTGAAACTCATCTTTTCATGAAATTAATTAATTTGTTCTAAACTTGGTCCACCTGGCAATAGGAAAGAAATTTATTATAGAAAGAAGCAGGTGTTCATTGTATCGGATTTATTCGATAAATTCGATTATTCGAACCAAACAAATTTAATTGGTTCACATTAAATTGGGTAATCAGATTCAATTGAATAAAATTCGATTAAAATCAATTAATAATTGGTTTGAACTTAGGCTCAACTTTTGCGTACTAGACTTGACCTGATTCAACTATTCGATTAAAACTTAAAATACAATTTATATATTTATATGGTCATATAAATATGGTCATATAGTACACTAGTTTCAATATTTTGATCATATAGTGTATATACTAGTTTCAATATTTTACCTACTTAAAATTGAATTTTCAATTATTTCATTAATTGAAATGTAATATATAATCAAAATAATATCTAATTTTTAAAAAAGTAAAATTAAAAATCAAAATAAAAAAATAAAATTAAATAGGTATACTCGACTATGCACCCCGAACCAACCCGATCTAAATTGGATTGGTTTGGTTTGGATATGGAGATCCAATTCCATGAAACTCAATCTAACCCAACCCGATTAAATTTAATTAATTTGGATCGATATTTCCTACAAATCCGAGACCCCTCCTCACCACATCTAGAAGAAGGAAAATTTATTTATTTTTGACTATTTTTTTATTATTTACATATTTATTCATTGGAATTAATTATAATATTTTTTTCTATCAAAATTGAGAAAAAGAATATGTAGGAATTTGCTCTTAGAGGGGAACAATAACTTTAAACGGCTGTTAATACCTCGTATGCTAAAGAACAAATACAAAAATTTATTTGAGGGTAAGCAAGGCGAAGAGAAATTCTTAAATTTTTTTGGTATTGAATTTTCACCAATGTTTATATTATTTAAATTGATGTTTTCGCTTTTGTTTCGAAGATATGTAGTATGTGATTTATTTAATATTATTCCATTAAAAATATTTTACATAAAAATTTTAAAAGAAAAACATAATAAATATTAAAAAATAGAGAAGGGAAACCCGTTTCGTTCTCTTAATTAGTATTAATTCCCATCTCTAACGACAAACACTGCCAGTTTGATATATGTTCCCATCAGAGGGTCCCTCTCTTGCATGTATACTATACCCTCATCCTCCCCCGCCACCCCCCGGCACCCAAACCCACCCCCTAACTCTCTCTCTCTCTCTGTCTAATATGAAAGCATATTGAACACAAAGCCGTCAAATTCACACTCAAATACTTGAGCTGGTGCGTGTGCCATTGTGAGAAAGACAACGAGAGGGAGAGCATAATATTCCAGTGGGGAAAATCTTTCATTCTCCTGCCGGCGAAGTATACCTGCTGACCATAAAGGATACAATATAGGGGGCGGGGTAGAAGATATTTCCATTGAAACCCTTTATGTGGGTTCACCGGCGGCGATGTCATTTTCCGGCGGAAAAAGACCATTCTACTTGTCATCTGCGGTGGTGTTCCTAATCATCTCACTTGTTCATATCTGCGTAATTTCCAGCCAAACCAGAACTACAGCAGTGGCAATCAGGATATTTCCACGAAGCTTAGTGGCGGAGGAGGAAGATCAAGGGCAACTCATGATGGAACAACCTGCTCCTCCGCCGCCTCCTCCTTCTCCAGCCAAGAATCAAACAGAGATATTCAAAGAGAACTTCAATAGCAGACTTTCCGATCTCAACAGTACCACGAACGTTACCTTCGTTGATTACAAAAGGAGTATACCAAGCTGCCCAGATCCTCTCCACAATTAGTAGAGTTAGTTAGTTTAATTTAATTCTTGAGCCCATATTTTTATTTTTTTCTTTTTCTTTTTTGCTCGGATTTTGTCCAAAATACCCACGTTTTTTCTCGTATTTGCTGTCATGGTAGCTCGAGATACATATATGGTTCAAGCTAGAGCTACATATATGGTTCAAGCTAGTAACTAAGAATATTCAAGGGGTAAACCGTGGGTATTTTGGTATTTCAAGATTCTGGCTTTTTGCTTCAGAACATCAAGAAATGGAAATCAACATCATCACGGTGTATATAAGTTCTGAATTCTTGAATTTTATTGTTCATTATTTAGACCCTTTTTCTTACAGTGATTTTCTTGGTAATGAATAGTGTACTACAGTTCTGAGAAATTAAGAAGAAGAAGAAGGAAGGAGAGTGTAATGTGCTATTTTCAATGCATTAATGCAAAAGCCACCAATCTCTTTCATCTTTAGGGCAAGATTTTCTGGTTTTCATCAGAGTCTTGCAAATCTTATGGAAGAAATAATGTACAGCCTTTTATGTGAGAATTCGGACATAGTTTGCATATTTTGGGGTATATAATTGCTTGAAGAAGTTTCCCTATTTTTGCATCCAAGAAGAAGCAATATTTTCACTTTTTGGATTCTTCTCATAGGGAACGTATCCCTCTGCTGGGGTCACTTTGATCTCTCCAATTATGCCTTGGATTGTTGCCACCGCATCACCAGCAAATAAAAATCCAACGCTCCTATCAATTTGAATTGTTTTATTTATGTTAGATTTGAACCTACGATCAATTTATATATAAAAATAAAAATTTATAATTAGTGTCCGCAAAAATAAAAATTTATTGTCGAACTCTTCATCCGCATTGATAAATTGGTTAAAATTTGAATCAATTTGTTCGTATAAATGAAAAAATTTCATCAATGATCGCAAGAATGATCATATTTATCGTCAAATTGTCCGTTGGTTACTATATATAGTGGATTAAATTGGCAATCCCTTAGGTAAATTTTTCGTTTCACTAGTAAGAATTGGGATTGGAATTGGGATGGGAATAGCATCTATTTGGAATAACAAACCATGATGTAGTGAAAAGACACATATGACCTCATTTTTCCACAAGAGGTAAGTTTTGATTCTGTGTGCACTTTGTCATTTTGCCATCCAGAGGTTTAAAAAAACCCTTTTAGCATCAAAACATAGGATTGATATTTTGATGGGGTTTGATATGTCTGCATTGACTGTTGCATGAAATTGTTTTAATTTTTTACCCTCTTAATTCAGATTCCATCGCATTGTCTCTGTCTTGCTGGGAAAGAAGATAGTGCCTTTGCCGTGAAGGGAATGCGTTCAGGCTACATAAAATTTCTGAATGATGAATTGTGTTGAAATTCAAATACAATAGGTCTAGATTTGAGTGTTCAAACTTATTTTCTCCAACTGCGTATCTGAATCTTGATCAATTTTCTTATAAAAAAATATTTAATACACATATCATGAATTCATAAAGTAGAAAAGGAGATGAAACATAAATTGAAATAGAAAATTTAAACCAATTATACAATAGATTAGAATCGGCATGAAACCCACCAATAATTCAATCAGTATTTATTTTATAGAAAATGAAATTAGATATTGGGAGAATATTAAAAACAATAAAATAAATGCACAACTATAATATCTAACATGGTATTATTACAAGTACTCGCTACATGGTAAGTATATGTTCTAGTTGGTCTAATTTAAACCGTAGGTATACGTCTATAGTTCAGGAGATGAGATTTTTTTGGATTATGAACTTGTTTTAGTCAAATAAAATCAATTCAAAGAAAAGCAGACTCGTATCATAAAAATATAAAGGTAAAAAGATATTTTAAAATTACCAATATCGAAAGACTTACAACTCCATCAACTCATTGAAACAACACTTGGAATTTGATGAATATATGTCCTAGGTGGTGTAATATGAATCGTGAACATATATAGCTCAATGGGTGAGAAACTTTTTGTATTATGAATCGATTTAAGTCGAATCAAATTAATTTACAGAAAAAATAGATATATATCCTAAAAATATAAAAATAAAAATGGAACTTTTTGGAGGTACTGTTTAGAATTACCTACACCGACCGGCCCTACTCACAATCCCCTCACCCAACGAAAGTCGTCTCTTTGAATTTGAATTAAGAAAAAATAAAAATATCACTTCAATAAAAAGAGAATAATTTTTATTTATTTATTTGTTTATTTTGGTGAGAAAATATGTAATTTTTATTTGAAAATGAAGCACTTAAGAAAAATGAATACTTTTTGTAGGACTGGGACGTAACATTTTTTACAGGATTGATCAGTGGTGGACTAAGAATTTAATTACATGGTACGAGTTATGTCGGGAGAAAAGCTATTTCTGAGTACGATTTAACAGCAGATATATATTATCTCAGGACATCAAAAAGCTATTTTATTTGAAGGCTTAATTTTGACCAAAAAGAGTTGTGAAAGACTATTTAGTGAGAAATTAAATTACACTGACAAAAGCCATAAATGGTCAAATGTACCTGACCCGGCACCCCTTTGTGTTTTTCACAAAATAAATAAATAAATCGATAAATAGATAAATATATATTCTTATATTGATTTGTGTAGTGAACCTTTTGCTTTAGGGTTGTTGATTATCATTATAAATAATAGCTATTAAGTACATAGATTTGTTAGTAATATATATATGTTATTTCAAAGTATTTATTTTGTAATTGTTGATTTTTAATTTATATTTTTTGAAATAACATATAGTTGGTGAATTGTATCATACCGTATTGTTTTACTTGAATTTAACTGGGATTCGTGGTGGTAGAGAAACTGTATCAGAAAAAATAAAGATTTTAATTGTAAGATATCTAATAAAATCGTCGTAGAAACTAAAATCTTATTCAAAGAGAAAAATATCAAATATCTGGAGTTTTTTTTTTATATATTATGTAAATGATCCAATCTGCAAGGACCATTGCAACTGACTTTCATGTCAGCAACAAATACAGTCATTATCATTATTAACGTATGTGAGAATGATAGTTGTGTACATCTTTCTAAACTCTTCGATTGAGAATTATTATAATGCTTGATATTATCTTATATATATATCGGAGGAGTTAAAAGACGCAAGGGTTTCGACCATTTCGAACAATTTATAAATTATTTTGACATACCATTTCATTATGAATACTATTAACTTTGCGGAATTGTATTTTTGTACGGCTAAACTTTTATATTTGACGATGAACCAATTCATAGTCAAATCTAAGTTAAAAAGGGGGAACTAAACACCATTGCATTGAGAAGATGTATCATTTGACAAAAAGACATAACGATTCCACCCAACAGTTAAAATTGGTCCACTTGATCATCCATACACCTCCACTGTGTGTTCCAAAAGCAGGCTGATACTATATATTTTCTATTATAATCCACTGAAACTCCTTGTCCGCTACCCATAAAATATAAAAATTCAGACAAACACATTATCTCTGAATGCAAACAAAGCACAGGATTGCGTCAGGGGTAATTTGGAAAATCTCATAGGGGTCGTTTGGTTTTGTTTCGCAAGGCATTTTCATTTTTCAGTAAAAATAAAACATAAAAAATTAGTTATAAATGTGTTTTTAAAAAATAAAATGCTATTTAAAGGTTTTATTTAAAATGTTATAATTATGTAAGGTTGAAAATAAGTTATATTTGAAAAATATAGGTATTGTTTGGTTATGTTTTTTGTTTAATTTTATTATGTGTTTTGAGAGAATGAATTATTGAAGAATGTAAAAGTTATTTTTTGGTATGTTTGTTTATATTTTGGAGGAGACATTTTTTACTGTAGCATTCAAACCAATACTTTTTTGTTGGATTTTTGGGGTAAAAATGGAATAAAGTAATTTTTTTAATATTAAAATAATAAAAATATATATAATATGTATGTATATATTTAAAAATGTGCATTTTGAAAAAAAAAAGGAGATATATTTGATTACGTTTCCCCAAAATGAGGTTATTCAGGGGAAACATAACCAAACAAAATTATAGTATTTTTGTATTAAAAGTTGTGCAAATATAAATAGGAGAAAATAAAAAGTAAAAATCAAGAGAAAATATAATAGTGTGTTTGAAAAAATATGCTGAAAATAAAAATATTTATAAAAAAAAATTTGATAGCTTTCTATTTTCATTTTTAGGAGAAAATGAAAAGGGGTTTAAAAACAAAACCAAACGGCCACCTACTCTAACTTCATATTAATTTTTATTTTATTTTTTAAAAAAAATAAAAATATGAGTTTAATTTTTAAGAGAGGAGAGAAGTTGGAAAAAATCGAGGTTAGAAAAAGTCACGTATTTTGCGGCGGATCAAAGTTGAAAAAGCTGAGTGAGTTTAATTAGTGTCCAGGGAAGGGTTTGTTTGGTAGCGATTTGGAATGGAATCAAATTGACTCACACTCTGTCGCATTTGCCTGCAATTCCTCCAAACGCCACTCATTGCTATTGGACTTTCAGATTATTTTTACGTCCCACTAATTAATATATATATTCTTTACAATTTCAACAAATTACATGCATGCAAGTGCTGCCCTGTTTGTTTGTTTACATATAAAATAATATGTAAACTTTTGCCCTATGGTACTTTTTTCCAAACAATGAAGCATAAGTACTACGGTCTTTTGGACTTTCTAGCAATTTTTTTGGGTCAAATTGGGGTGTGCATTTCCATGTTGTCTTGAATAATTAAGTGTGGTTTGATTTTGTTTTCAAAATCCCTTTTTATTTTTATTTTTAAAAATTGAAATAGAAAACTATTAACTTCTTTTTTACTTTCACAGATATTTTTATTTCCAGCATATTTTTCTAGATATACTATTATACTATCTCTCAATTTTCACACTTTATTTTCTTCTATTTACATTTGTACGATTTTTAATATAAAAATACTATAATATTCAAATAAAATTCATTTTCAACCAAACACAATCATTTTATTTTAAACAAAATATCCAAACAATATTTTATTTTTAAAATCATACTTATAACTAATTTTTCACTATTTCTTTACACCAAAAAATGAAAATACCTCCAAGAAACAAAACTAAATGGCCCTAAGTATATAACTCAAATTAGTGAAAGGGTACCTAATTGATTTGTTAATTATTCATGTCTTAAAGCTCTAAGCTCAAATTCATGAGGTTACATGAGTTTTGTCAAATGTTTTTGTATTCTTTTTTCATATTTGTTTTTTGATATGGTAAAATCTTCTCATTCTTAATTTTGAATGTAATTGATGTGGGTGAATTTTATAAATTTTGTGTTCATAACTTGGAAGGGGATCTCAATCCCAAAAAATATATATATATATAATGTAATTAATTGAATATTTTAAATCTTTAAAAAAATTTATGTGTTTTTTAATAATAAAAAATAGAAAAAACTAATGACTTGTTCGTCTACTTAGAGCCAATCTACGGTAAAACAAAAGGTTCCATCATAACAATTATTTATTTTAATTCAGGATTCCTTATCTCTTTATATTCTTGAAAAAATGGGGAGGGCAATGGGGAGAAATAACAAGAGATATTGGAACATCAATTTTGAAGAGATGCTAAAAGCAGAAACTCATTTTGGTTATGGTATTAAGAAATGAAATCCTAGAAATGGCACTTATATTTCTGCAAAATCGTAAAGGTATTCATATTTTAAGTCTTATAAAAATTGCTCGTTTTTTATTTGAAATTTACGATCTGATTTTTGATGTAGCAATTAGATGAAACTAAATACTTTATAATATTTTATAAATTTTTGAATATATCATTATATATTTTAACAAGCTTATAAACTTATTCAAACATCATCGCATTCTTTCAACAAATATAAAAAATTGTAAGTGAACTCGTACAACATTTAGGCATATTTGAAACGAGTTAAGGGGGGCAAGACCTAATGTGGCTTTGGATGGGTCAACCCTTTGGGCTAACCCAAACAGCACGTCGGCCTGCTGAATAGTTTGGGCTTCTCGAGGTTAAATTACAAATGGGTCTAAGAGTACAACACAAAAGAGTGTAATTTGTGTACGGTTCAAATAATTAATTAATCATACAATAAAGTATGATAATATCTTATTATATAAATAATTGAATTTATCTAAATTTTATGGATAAAGTTTCCATCTAATAAAATCATGATCATCATGACCAGTTTAATCTCTTTTTCAACACTGCATCGGGTGGGCACTATGGATTCTGTATTTCATTTCATATTTAGTATATTTGATTTTTAATTAATTATTTTTATAAAAAATATTTAATATGTGTATCGTACATTTATGTAATAAAATAAAAAATAAAATATATATTATGTAATGAGATAATGAAACAAATTCCCACCTTGTAGCGTGTGCCATCCCAACATCATCGTACGTGGAGACACAATGTTATATATATATATATATAATATAATAATAATAATAAAAATATATAAAACTTTTTTACTATATTATTGGCTACATAAATATAATCATTATTCCTCAAAATTTCGTGGAGGGTAAAAAACCAGGGGCCCAACTCAGAGGGCGCCCACAATCCTATACAAAAACAGGAAGGAGGAAAAGACCTTAAAACCAGGCCCTTTTTTTGGTCCAAAAAAATGAAAAAAAAATATATTTTTCTCCTGTTTATTAGGAGAAAAATGGGAAATAAAATTAAGTACATAGTTTTCTTAAAGGAAGGCATCCCGGAAAGCGGGAGGTGGCAGGCGGCCGTGAAGGGCGGTGTTGTTTTATCGTGGCCAAGTGTGGGTGGCTAGGCTGATTCACGTGTGCGGCACGCGCCACCTTTAATGCCGAATTTCCGGTGTGGAATCAATCTGTCGCATGATTCTTATTTATGAATAATTAAATGATCGATTTTATTTTATTTTATTTTATTTTTTTAATTTATATATAAACATCGAGTGTTGGTTAGATTTAAATTTTCAATCTCACATTATATTACGAAAATTATATTACTGAACGATAGTTAAATAATAATAATAATGTTGATAAAGATTATAATACCGAAATATACACGTACTACATCGTTACTAAGTTGTACTACACTATTAGAAAGATGTCCTAGAATAGCTAGCACTTCTTTATTGACTTGGTTCTATATATTTTTATTTTAATTACTTTATATTTTTAAATTCCTAGTTGACATTTGAACTTAATTTTTTTATGTATATGGTTTCTATTGCAAGTAAGTAAGAAGACAAGAAATGCTTGACTCCTAGCAAACTCTATTATTTTTCATCATATGTGTCGCATTCATGGTGAAATTAGACAAAATTTGAGTTCAAATTCGACACAAATACTCCTCTAATTGGTGCTTAAATTATAATTAATTTGAATCTCATTTTTAATTAAGTCGTGTCAATAGTTCAATTCAAATATTTTATGATAGTAAAAAAATGTTCTTTATCTTTAATTGTTCCAAATGATAATAGTGGAAGATTTTTATCATCATCCTAAAATGATCTTTTATTTCAATTTTATAATATGTAAAGTGTATATAATTTTTAATTATTTTTATAAAAAAATATTTAATATACTTAGTATATATATTTATGAGATGAAATACGGAATAAAATAAAAATTCAGAATAGATAATTCAAATTGCTTGTTGTCGTCATTTTTCTTTTTACCAAAACAATTAATTTAATATGTGTTCATACATGTTTTATCTTAAATCAAGAGTCGAACATAACTTCACATAGAGTATATAAATGAAAAATGAAAAAGGTATAATGTTTATGCACTTTTACATAATTATCTTTAGAGTAGTCTTTGCGAGGTACGATCTAATTATCTTTAGAGTAGTCATTGCTTCATAGATCATATTTTACTTTTAATTTCACTGCATGAATATACGCCACATATTAAGTATAAAAAATTTAAAAATATATATTATAAAAATAAAAAATTGTTAAATTTCTAGATTGATTAAGTCAATAAAGAGTGTAATCTTTATAATTATTTTGGACAATTCTCACATTTCAAACTAATTTTAGAATCATAAATTAGATCCAAATTCCATTCTTCGATAAAAATAAAGCAATAATTTGAAAAGAATCTAAAATGTTGAGGCTTTATTTGGTTATATTTTTCCAAAATAATATTATTTTGAGAAAATATAATCAAATATATCTTTATTTTTCCTTTGAAACATGCATTCTCCAATATATACATATATATTATATATTTTATTATTATTTTAATATTAAAAAAATCACTCAATTTCATTCTCACCCCAAAAATCTAACAAAAAAGTATTAATTTGACTACTACAGTAAAAAATTATTTTCCCCAAAATATAAACAAATATATCAAAAATATATTTTTTAACAATTCATTCTTTCAAAATATATAATCAATATATAATAAAATCAAACGAAAAAACGTAACCAAACATTTCCCAAGAAATCTTGAGGAGAATTTAAGCGATGTGGGAGTGAGAAAAGCAAACATGCAAAAAGCCCACCAAAAAAGAAAGCACATCAGCTGCAACTTTTGTGCAATAATTAAGCAGCTGCTTAGGGGGGTTTTGCAGTTGTTAAAATATACATTTCCAGGTACAGACTACTTTCCACACATGACATCACATAGTTCCCCTCTAAATACCCTTTTCTTCCCCTCTTCCGCATCCCTTTTTCCCTCTATTTCTCCCCCCTCTCTCTGTTTCTCTCTAGAATGAGAATGAGCTGCAATGGCTGCAGAGTCCTCCGCAAAGGCTGCACCGAGAACTGCATCCTCAGACCTTGTCTCCAGTGGATCAAATCCCCTGAATCCCAGGCCAACGCCACCCTCTTTCTTGCCAAATTCTATGGCCGCGCCGGACTCATGAACCTCATTCATGCCGGCCCCTCTCATCTCCACCCTGGTATCTCTTCAGATTGCCTAATTAACCCTTTTCATTAATTTCATCTTCAATATTTATTGTTTACTGATTAGTTATGCTTTTGCTAAGCAGAAATTTTTAGGTCACTCCTGTATGAAGCCTGTGGAAGGATCATCAGCCCGGTGGACGGGTCGGTGGGCCTGATGAGTTCCGGGAATTGGCCGCTGTGTGAGGCGGCTGTGGCGGCGGTGCTCCAAGGCGCTCCGCTCATGATGCAAATCTCCGGGGATGACGATTCTGTTGCAGCCGCCGCTCAGGTGCCTCTTCAGGGATGCGACATTCGCCACCTCTCCAAGAACTCAGCCGCCTCCTCTGTCCACCGCATCAGGAGCCGAAACTGCTTCAAGCGCTCCCCCGCCGCCGCGCAGGCCAAGAGCGAAGCTATCTCTGTGGCTACCGAGTTGATGAGTGAGTCTGAGGCGAAGTTTACAATCACGGGATGGGACTATAACTGCGGCGAAGATCACAAGAATTTAGGCGAGGAACTGAAGAGGGCTCCCAGCCATGACTCGTTCTCGGTTGAAACGGTGGAGCCAGCGTTGGCGAACCGGCCGAAGGACGACCAACCGGGTCGCGGAGTGATCAAACCGGAGCCTGAACCCTGTGGGATTGAGCTGGATTTGACCTTAGGCCTGAATCCATTGCTCCATAACTACATTTCTACAGTGATAGAGATTTCTGACAGCGAAACCTGAAATTGGAGAAACATGAAAACCCATTTTTAATTAGAATTTATTTTTCCCCCTTTTTTTTCTTTTTTCATGCAATTTGTATTTTGCAGATCTTTATTAAAACATATATAGTTAGTATTGCAGTAATTGCATTTTGAGTAGTTTCTTTTTTCCATTTCGATTTCTTTTATTGCAATGAAATGGTTTTGTTTCTACGGTTGGGGTCTCTATGCATCCACCTTGGATTCGTTATTTCATTCCATGTTTCATATCTTATCTCAATATATTATATATATATTAGATGTATTTAATTTTCGATCAATTATTTTTATAAAAAAATATTTAATATATATCATCTATTATATTCATATAATAGAATAGAAAATAAAATATAAATTAAAATAGAAGATTCAAATTTATATGAATATTTTTTTAAAAAGTATTATTTTACATATAGAAATAATATATTAATGTTATTACATGAACATTTTGCCAACTTGTTAATGGTTTATTGTTAAGTAAATAATTTTTAATTCATTCCAATCTTGTGGTTCTCTCTCCTCTCCTCCCTTTCTACAAGTCCTGATGTAATAATATTAGCCAAAAAACAAAAAACAGAAAATAAAAAAAATTAAAAAAAAAAGCAGCAAAAAACAAAAAGAATTCTTGTAAATGATGCTATAAATCCAGATTGGCGCGATGGACACAAGAAAGTTTCTGCAGTGTTTGGTTGAAAAAGTAACAGGTTTGCAGTTTCTTGTAGACATCTGCCATTCATGCAAATTAACACTTTCTTTCAGACAACTGGTGCTAGAATATTTTGGCTAAATTTATTTAAAGTCTTCTATAATTTCTTTATTTTAAAATTTTTTTTTAATTTCTTTTTTTACATACATGTATATTAAGAGTTCGTTAGTATCCGAATCTTCACCTTGACGCATATAGTTTGAGTATGATGTTATTGGATCAATGGACTGTTTGGCATATAGGGGCGTTCATCGAATCAACTCGATCCGATGAACTCGACGATCCAAATTGAATCCAATTACATTTGGTTCGGTTCTTGGATTTCACTCTTACTAACCCGACCGACCCGACTAATTAAAATAAATAATAATTTATTATTATTTTTTTTAAATTATGGCTTTTGTTATTTATATTTGTATTTAATGTTCAACTGAAATTTGAATTTAGAATTTTATAATATCAATCATAGCTTATAATAAATAAAGAGATAATTTATAACAATTATAACTTGTAGTGCTTTTGTGCAATATTGTATACTTTTGAATTTTGATGAATATTTTGAAAAAAATTTAATTGTTTTGATTTCTTAATTAAAAAACTAACGAAATTGCAATGGATGTTTTCTCCTCCTCATCCTACTCCTTCTTCCTTCTTTCTTTCTTTTTTTGCCCCCCTTGAACCCGATTACTCGAACAAAATCAACCTGATCTAGATCGAGTTGGTTTGGTTCGAGTTGAGAAATTAAAAATGAGGAAATCTGACCTAACCCAACCCAATTAAAAATGATCGGTTCGGATTCATTTTCCCCCCAAACCCCAACCAACCCGACTCGTGAACATCCCTACTTAGCAATAAGATATTTTTAAAACTCATAAAATGTTAAATCTTAATTTAAAAATAACGCCTTAAAGTGCTTAGACAAAACAAAATTTTAGGGCTTATAAGATGCTATTAGTGACAATTTTATAATTTAGATTATCAAAATTAAAAGAGTTTGTTATGAATTTAAACAAATTAAAAACTAATTCTTTATTTTTTAGAAAAATTCTAACATCTTTCTATGTGAGCTTATAAGATACTTTTGTAAAAATTTTACCAAACAATTTATAATATTTTTTAAACTTTTAGACACTTTATAAATATGTTTCTAGAAATTCATATGCTCACCCAAAAGGCCCTCTTAATCCACTTTGAATCTTCTATTCTATTTCTTACTCCAATTTACTGTATTTATGTCAAGTGTATCTGATTGTTCATCAATTATTTTTATAAAAAAATATTAATACACATGTCATATATTCGTGAAATAGAATACCAGATTAAATAAGGAATGACATAGAGAATTTAAACCACTTCAAATCACATAAATTTATGAGTTATTATATTTTCGAGTAAACTTTATAGCTAGTTGGCAATTTTTTGTGTCGTAAAGTAAATATATATAATAATAAATGTTCGCCAAATTCAGTTGCGCAGACATGTGATTCTAGCAGGGGCAATATGGGGGCCAAAGCAACATTAATTGCATCAATCCTAGTCTTAAATTGGGGGTGGATTTGAGTTCATTGGATACTCAAATTAGATTAGGGATGAAGACGAATCCCCGCCGAAAAAGAAAGAAAAAAAAATATAATAAAGAATGTGTACTAATATTATTCATAAGCGTTGTTTGTTCGTCGCATAATATCACAACTAATTACCCTCCACCCCGAAAGGGAATATAGCTTATCATATATACTTCAATTGGCATTTGACCAGGACTTAATTAACGATTATCATCAGCATAATTATGGTCGGCAAAACGTTTTAACCTTTAAAAATTCATTGCTGACTACATGAATGACGATTTTTGCACTGGAAAACGATTTATGGTATCAAGATTCCACTTTAATTTAATTCTTAATTAGTTAAAGAAATTGAGATTCATATATAATTCGAAAGGCACTTAGAAATGCGACATCGATCCATACATGTGGACCAATTGGCACTAATATTAATTTATAGACTAAGACAGATTAAATTAATTAATTAATAATGGTGATTAATTAAGTCGTTAACTTGAGCACGTTGCCACATATTTTCCTAGTAAAATACTAATTAAATCGTTGTCTTAATGTTGCTAATTTTCAGACAATGATGCACATAAATTGCAAATTGGCCATTTGTGATGGGTTTTCTTGAGTTTTTGGGTGTCTAATTAACGTGCCCATGGCTCTTAACCACAGCCCTAAGCCATAATTAATCTATTTTTTAAAAGATTAAGTTGATTGATCGATCATTACATCATCTTCTAATTGGAAAAATTTGATTGGAAGATTAGGAAGTTAGTAGTGAAGTCACTAATCATTCTCCACAAAAATAAAGCAAAAAATAATCACTTTGGTTACATCAAAATTCAAAACTTTAACTTAGTTAGAAATTAGAATCATTAGATATATTTAATTAAATATGATTAGCGATGAAAAAGATTAGATCAAAATAGCACTACAAGAAAAAAATAATGATAAAATAATAAATAGCTATACCAAGTACTAATTACATATAGTAAATTATTTATAAAAAAAAAGAGTTGTTTTATCACTATTAATCATAATTTTCACAAATTAACTTAATAGTGACAATATAAGAATTGACATATTTATAATATGTATGATTAATCTTACCATGAGTGACAGTGACAATTTCTATAGTAGTAGTTTGGCTCTACTATATATGTATAACAAGAAATAAATGATAATTATGTAAAAAATATCATTAATAACATATATTAAGTGATAATAATTTTTTTTGTCATGATATAACTTAATAATGATAAGAACTAATATTTTGATAGTTTAATTGTTATTATTGACAACAAAATTGTCAGTATAAATTTGTTACAAAATTGTTATCATCATTATATTGTCATAACTATAGGTGTATTATTAAATATGAGCAAGAACAATTTAAACACTATATATTTTTTGTTTTGATTAAGTTATATAATATCATTTACTATTTTGTCATTAATTCTTTTATTACTATTAAATCATATTCGAACCAATTAAATATTAAATTTTTTTACTAATTATAGAATTTTCGAACCTCTTCATTTTATTCGATGACCTTTTCTTGAATACCCTACCATATCGATCGGCCATTTGATTGGTTGAGGTTTCTTGAATGGCCGAGCAAATAATGAATCTTTCACTTATTAATTATTAGTACTTAGCCAAGTGGCTTGTAGCCCACTGGCATAAGTCTCCCACATAATGTAGGAGATCAGAAGTTTGAATCTAAACGGGCTCCTGATGTGTGCGTGTGTATAAATAAAAAAAAAATTATTAGTACTTAGAGTAGCTAATTAATTGGCTTAATTATATGGTTAGTGCTGGTTGATAAGGATTCTTTCACTTATTAATTATTAGTATTTATAATAGCTAATTAATTAGCTTAATTATATGGTTAGTGTTGGTTGATGAGGATTCTTCTTTTTCAACAAAAGTCGCGTGGCTTTTCGAATGATTTTTGAGCAACGTTGTCTAGTAGCCACGAAAGGGTACACATTAATAATTCTTAAAAATCCTCCATCACTCTCAAAAGTAATCAATTTAATTAGTCAGCCTAAGCACTTCCTAATCACTTTCTAATCTTTATGTCACACTCATTTACACGCAGCAATTCAATGAATTTGTACCATACAATTTCAAGAATAT
>JACGDI010005562.1:574401-602133 GCA_014898725.1 Jacaranda copaia
CTCATTAAAAATAATATAATGAGTTTGATTTTTTTATTTTTTTGGCAAAAAATTAACTAAAAAGTCTCCCAAGTAAATCCTTGCTCTAATCTAGGGTTGTCAATAGATTGGATTTGGATCGGATTTGTCATATTCAAATTCAAATTCGATTATCAAATTTATATATGAATCCGACCTAAAATCCTATAGGATCTTTGTTAGTCAGTATTATATCTGAATCTGATGGATATTCGAAATTCAATTAAAAAATTAGCCAATTTATTTTTTTTCTTTTTGAATTGTATATATAATATTGTATTTATAAAGTAAAAATATGTCATATTTGAATAATTAACAATTTTTGATTATATATTAGTTCAAAAGTTAAATATTTAAATACTAAATTCTTCTTTCACATTATATTAATGTATATATAAATTATTTTATGTTATTATATTTGACATTTTATGAATATTAATATATAGATTTTATTTTATTATTTTTATAAATATTATATATAAGAATATTAATTCAATAAAAAATATTAAAGTTCAGATTCAGATCTTTAACGGATCGAATTATTTAATTTCATATTCGATCCACTTATTTCAAATTTTGAATATTTATAATTGAATATAATTTATAGGATATTTTAATTGAATAAAAAATCTAAAATTTTGATCGAATTTGAATTCATTGACACTCCTTCTCTGATCTACAGGTATTGCTATTCTCCCTCACGGGCCGCAGCCTAAGACGTTGGTTGGTGTATGTACTGGATAGTCCACATATTTGTTTCATGGGATTGGGCTACAACATTTGCCCATAGAGCAAAGCCCAAACAGATTTGACAGCTTGGCCTCTTTTTTTTTATTGGATAGCGTTTGGACAATGCATTTGGGCTGGGTAAGTCGTGGACTGTTAGGCCCGTGGAGCTGGGACAGCGACAACAGTAACCACATTTTAGTTTTGGTCAGACAACTCGATCAATTAGTGTTCGAAAAATCGAATCATTCATATATTCATTGAATCAAAAAATTTACCTATTTATAGTTCACTGATTCAATCGTTGGTCAGACTATGACGTCATAATTATGTAATAAATACTGCATATTTTATATATTATGCAAACGTTAATAAAATACCAAATATAAAACATAAAAAGTCTAAATTATATTGTTCAATTTCATAAATAAGAATTTTTTGGAGACAGCCAAAAGTACATAGGTTGGGTAAGGGACTAAAGGTTTATACCGTCTAACTGTATTTAAAAATTAGAATGTTAGGTTTGATTTGGGACTTTTATTTTGTAAATGTGTTTGAGTGTTTTAGGCTTTTAACTTTTTAAGATGTACTTTAGTTTTGGAGATTCACATTAAGCCAAATATATATATATATATATAATGTTAATTATACCAAAAATTAAAGGGACGAAAAAAAAATGAGCAGGTTCGATTTTAATAAACTGTGAACGATTTAAATGGTTTGACCGCCGGTTTAGACGTTTTTCACAAAGTAGAACAATTTTCTTTGTTACCAATTTTTACTCAAAATTGGACGGGTTCATGGGCGGTCAACTATTCAACTGATGTGGCCGCTAGGTCTAGTATGATATTTTAAACAGTGCCATCAACTATTTTGTCTAATTAATAGTATGATTTGTATGTAGGAATGGGTGGGAATAGAATGAGCATTTCCAAAACTAAATCCCCCGATTTAGCTGTTTAGCCATTCTTAATCTAGTAAAAATGAATTTATTTTTATATTTGACAAAATTACTCTATAATATTTAATGAAATAATTTGAAACCATCATAAATACTCTTTTATATATATATATATATATATATCTTTTTGATTGTATCTTCTATCTGCATGAGTTTCACTCATAGTTTTTTACTACTATCATGACAAATTAATTCATTCTTGAAAAATGGAAAACATTTATAAATGATTTTCTTTTTCTATTGGTCTCTCGGATTTCTATTATTCTTTATGCTCAAAATTTTTGCTTGATTTTTACAAAATTAACGGTTGCGACATGGTATCCTTATATTTAAGCAATTGATGGTTATTTGAAGGGTATAAGTGGAAAGAAAAAATGACAGATAAGGACTTTGAGTACATTTGTGCGATAAGAAAGTTATAGATATTTTTAAAATTCGAATTTTGATGTGACAATGTCAAAATTGTCCTACGTGAATGTAAATAATTTTTTTTCTTCTTTCAAATAAAGAATCAATATAAAAAGAATCTATAATAGCCCCACTGCAACATACTAAGGGTCTAATTGGTTTCATTTTCAAAGGTTATTTTCATATTTTCTACTATTTTAATAATTAAATATATATTTTTTATATATTTTTAGTTAACATTATTTTTATTTTTATTTTTAAAATTTATTATTCAATAATCTATATATCTTTTTTTAATAATTTATATATTTTTTCTCTCTATTCTATTATTTCCATATCTCTTTACTTACAATCTATTAAAACAAATATAATAATTATTTTTCTAACAATTCATCTAAATACAAATTCATTTTTAATTTATTTCCATTAACTAATTTTTCAAAATTTTATTAATTTATATTAAAAAATGGAACCATATTTTGAAATGTTTCAAAATGAAAATAAGACTGAAAATTTTAAATAATAAATGTAGCAATCAAATTAAAACTTATATTAATTTATTCCCAAAATTCTTTTGCTTTCAATCCATTCCTTCGTATTGTTACAAGAAAAATCTATGTTGTATATATTTAAGGCGATGTTTCGACAATAGACTGAATAGGAGATGTTTCTACGGGTTACTGATGAGTCCTTTTCGTCTGTAAAAAAGGTCGCAGCAGTGGGCGTAGGTCTGATCACTGATGGGTCATCTGTTTCTGCACTATCACAAAATCCAAAAAAATATTTAAGGTGCCTGGCCAGCTCTCATCATATGCGTGTCAACTGGGCAGAATGATGAGAAAATGCCGTACTTAGAATTTAATTGCGGGCCAGTACACTTTGGTTGTCTTCTCTACCTACTTCCACATATGTATATACACAAGAAATACAATAATACAGAGCTAATATTTATTTATAAATTATGTACTTTGAATTATATATTTTGGGGAAATAAGTTTTAGGAGTAGGGTTGGAGAATATAAAATTTGTATTAAAAAAATATGATGTATGTTTGTTTATGATTTAGAAATAGTAAGAAAATTATTTTTGAAAAATTTGATATGTTTGTTTATGTTTTGGGAGGATGCAAATTCTAATGTAGCAGTCAAATCAATATATTTTTATTAGATTTTGAGAGTGTAAATGAATTTTAATAGTATTTTTTTATTAGGGTTAATTGCATTAAACCCTTCAATTTGTGACCCTTGTTGCACATTGCTATATAACCGTTGTTGATGTGCAATTTCACTTCATGAACTAATTAAAATATGCAACTTCATCCCCTAAATTAATTAAAATATTCGCTAATACCACATTTTTACTATTCCGGTGGAATCTAACAAGAATATTTTGTTTTCTTCAACTCATGTGTCTAATGCTCATTGGTTACATTCTACCGGAACAGTGTAAATGTGGTGTTGGCGAATATTTTTATTAGTTCAGGGGGTGATATTGCACATCGACAACGATTGAGGGGCAATATGCAATGAGGGTTATATGTTGGGTGGTTTAATGCAATTATCCCTTTTTATTATGATATAATAATAAAATATTATGATATGTAAATGTATGTATATGTGATTGGTAATTATTGTAATGTCAATAATATACAATTTTTGGTAATTTGCCAATTAAATTATAAGGACAATTTGACTATTTTAAAAATCATTTTGAGAGAAAAAGAAGGCACATATTTGGTAACATTCTCCCAAAATAAAATTGTTATGAGAAAATATAATAAAAAATAGCCATAATTTTTATTATATGTTCAAAAGTTAATTCTTGTTACTGTAATGATGTAAGTTCAAAGTCGATGAGCTATCTAGATTAATTGGATTTAGAATTAGCTTTTTTGGGTTTTGTTTGCGAAATAATGAGAACTTAAGGAACTAGAACGACAAGATTTATCTGTGGGTCGATTCAATTGAATAATTTATTTAATTTTTAGGGACCCAGAGAATGATTTCATCATAAATTAATAAAATTATTGAAATTTCTTGTGAAATAATGAGAAATTCATTAGAATTTGAATAAGAATGAATTGAAGTGGAAGGTTTCATTGTTTCACTCAACAAATAGCTTATTCCACTATAATTTGAAATTGAAAGAGAATGATTCCACCATAAATTGAAATAAAGTAGGCAATTTATAGATTTTTCTTATGTAATCCCACTCAATTTCACAATGCTACTCTATTTATATGTTTTTAACTCAACCAAAATTTCAAATTGTGATAGATTACAAAAAGTTAAAAGAAGAAATTGTTTAAAAAGTAATGAACTGCATTGTGATACAAAAAACATTATATATATCTTGGCGCTCTAGGGGTTGTGGTGCCATAATTTCTAGGGCCAAAGTTCTATCTAGTTTAGGCACATGATATTTTTGGTTGGATTGAGTACTATGTATTAGGTCCAATCAAGATCATTGAATTGGAAGGAAGGACGGTTAGATGGTGAAAACTAAAACTATCCACCATTCTTTAATTCAACGATGTATGGTGAATCAAGTCCATTGTAGACCCACCCTTCCAACACTACAACATCAAAATTCTAACACCACAACGCCAAGCTTTTAGTTTGATTATGGCTCTATGGCATCACCGTACACTTTCTCTTCAATTTAGTTTTCAACACAGTCAAATACAAGACATCATCTACGATTCTCTTGATTTTCTTTGTGACTATCAACTAGTTTTTGCACACTATTTAAATAAAATCATGGAAATGGAAAAGCTTTCTGCATATATATGAACATACTCATAAACAAATTAAATATTAATTTCTCATAAAGCTGAGGTTAATACTAGAAAGTGAACTTGCAAAATCTTTATATAGCATAGCGCTATATGTACATTTATTGGATTACACAGACTTTTGTAGAAGGGGAGGAAGAGGAACCTCCCCTTCAGACAGCCTTAGCCAGTGAGAACAAACAGTTAAAAGCCTGGCAGTTGACAGTTACATCTCTATTTATTGGGCAAAGCAAAAGCCGGCGCCACAAAATTTGCTCTCTTAACGAACCTGCCTTTCATCCGGGGCCTCTTCTCCGCATTCAATTTCCTCACTTCGTACCGAATTTTCTTCGAAAACAACCTCGTCCGCCGCTTCTCCCTGTACCTCGATACTCTTGCTTCTCTCCCTCCGTCGGCCATCGCCGCCGCGTGTCCGCTTATCATTCCCATTTCTCCATACACATGCATTGTTCCACATGCGACCTGGCAATTGGAGGCATAGCTTTTAGTATTTGAAATTATATGAATATATTTAACAAAATTAGACAATAAAAAGGAGAAAGGAATCAAGAAAATATACCAGACAATCCGACCAGCATTCGCCGGAATCGAAATTGGGCCGTTCGCCGGTTGTCCAGGGGGATTTCTGGTCGTCCCAGGCTGATATGACTCCTTCATAGTCCAGCCTGAGAAAAATCTTCTTGGAATCATACACTTTGTTAGAATTTTCAAAATTTTTCATCTTAATTGGCATCGGCTCCACATTTTGTGCTTTCTTATCTTCGTCATCTTCCTGACCTGTAATTGGAGAACCATAATCAAAATTCAGCTCAAAAGTTTCTCTTCCCATATCAATAAATCCCGCCTGATTGCTCACTTGCCCAATTCCAATCTCTTCTTCCTCAACTTTTACTCTATTCTTTAACTCTTTCTGTTTTTCATCGTCACAATCCAGAAGTCCGAGTCCTTCCATATCAAACGACTCGTCTTCCAGCCCTCTCCCCAATAAGTTCTCAACATCTGCTGCAAATTCAGCAAGATCCATTTCAGATGGAAGAAACCCTTGTAAATGATCCATTTCTTGGCTAAAATCATCGGGCATGGGTTTGGATTCTTGCCCAAAACCCTGAATAGCATTCGGAGCCTCATTTGAATTCGCAGAAGTGCATAGTTCTGAAACAAATGGATCAAATATCGGAACCCGATAAAGAAGCTGCTCTTCATTTTCCTCATGGGAATGCTCTTCGCTGCAAATTTCCGGGACAAGATGAAGAGGGTTATTGTAAGTAATTCCCCTGACGGGCCCATCAGAACGTCTCTTCTGCCTTGGTGTACGAGCTTTCCGGGTGAAACCCTGATGCCAGGAGGGCACATCTATTCGGGATTCATCCTCAAAAGACTTGATTGATACAGTTTTCAGGCGAACCCTTTCGTGCCGGCGAGCCAAAGGGTTCGCCGAGTGGACAGATGAATCACAAGATTGGCACAAGAAAGCATCATCAGCAGCGCAATACCATCGAGCCCTTTTCGTTATACAGTTATCACAAGCTCTTGCTGATTTCCCCCCGACAGCGTTAGCCGCTTTTCCATCTGAAGAAACCATGGTTTTTTCAGTTCTTGTGTATATATAACAAAATATGTCAGGGATGGAAAAAATTTGAAAGATTTTTTGCAAAATAGAAAGAATTCAAAGAAACAATCAAATCAAAGTAAAGGTTGCAATAGCAAAAGGCAAGAGGAAAAGTATGAGGACTTTCCTGTTTATGTACAGTTGAAGATTTTAGTGCAATTATTTGTATTGGGGGAGTGACCCACAACATGCACTTTTACAGTATTATATGTTTATTTGTTTTAATTCTTGTTTGCACTTTTTGGGAGCTTTTCACAGGGAATAGCGTTTGCACTTTTGGGACCCACAAGAGGGTCTTATCTCTTCTCTTATTGGTTGGGACAGAAAATTTAATCCTAATCCCTGGTTGTTGATTGGTTGGATGTCTGTTCAAGGGATTTCTAGTGGGACCCGCCTGGTAGGGTGGGAATTAGTCATTGATCCAATCCTTATATACTATTTCTCTCGGTGTCAATTTCTTTGCTATCCAAATTTGAAGGAGACCTTTTTGGGAGGATTGTCTTTTCTTGTTAACGCCTGTTTGGTTTAAAGTTCAAAGTCTGAATTTTGGTCCCATCACTTATTCCTGCAGAAAACAAAAGTAACAGTACAAAAAATGTAGCATTGCTCTTGATGGAGTAAAAATTAAAAAAAATTCCATGTGAAAACAATGGATTATAAGTTAAATTTGGACATCTTTTAAGTCTTTGAGTACTTTGAAAAAGAATGAGAGAAGAAGTTGATGAAATCAAGAGGCTGTGTAATAACAAAAAACAAGTTGGCAAAAGGAAGTGAAATTCTTGCATTAATTCCTTGTTCCTATCTTCACCAATTAGACAATAAATATCTAATTTTGGAGGCTATAATTTGATGGCAATGAACCACTGTTCGGTGTATATGCCACAAATTGTAAGGAACACTGTGGAGCTTAAAACCAATTTTTGTTATCCAATCTTTTTATCCACTATCTTTTGGGATATTGGCTTCCTCGCTCATAAGGAGGTTATACAACAGTCAAATGAGAAATCGATTCTTGTTATCCAACCTTTTTACTTATTGTCCTTCAGGGATGGGGGGTGGGCTTGCTTCCTTTGTCCATGAGGAGGTTCTAAAAAGTACATATTCTCTTTATAATTTTTAATGTCAAATGCAATTCTGACAGTAAATTAAAATGCATTTCCACATGTAATGATCAAAATATTGTACCTGATCAATCCTATAACTATTACTCAATTGAGGAAAATAAGTCAAGTATTTTAAGACATTATAACTTTTAGCTAAATCAAATCTATAGTATTCAAACTCCAATGAGATCAAGAATAATTTTTTTTCCCTAGAGACAATGAATATCTAATTTTGGAGGCTATAATTTGATGGCAATGAACCATTATTAGGTATATATGCCACAACTTATAAGAAATGCTATGGAGTTTAAAGTCAATTTTTGTTATCCAATCTTTTTATCCATGTATTTGCTTTTTCGATCACAAGGAGGTTCTAGAAAATACATTCTCAGTTTGCAATTTCTGATGTCAAATGGGAAGTCGATTCTTGTTATCCAACCTTTTTACTTATTGTCCTTCTAGGGGTTTGCTTCTTTTATGAGCAAGTTCTAGAAAATACATTTTCTCTTTCATAATATTTAATGTCAAGTAGAATTCTAACACTGAATTGAGACATATTCCTACATATAATGATCAAAATATTGTACTTGATCAATCCTATAACTATTACTCAATTGAGGAAAATAAGTAAAGTATTTTAAGACATTATAACTTTTAGCTACATCAAATCTATAGTATTCAAACTCCAATGAGATCAAGAATATTTTTTTTTCCCTAGAGACAATGAACATCTAATTTTGGAGGCTATAATTTGATGGCAATGAATCATTATTAGGTATATATGCCACAACTTGTAAGAAATACTATGGAGTTTAAAGCCAATTTTTGTTATCCAATCTTTTTATCCAGGTATTTGCTTCTTCGCTCACAAGGAGGTTCTAGAAAATACATTCTTAGTTTGCAATTTCTGATGTCAAATGGGAAGTCGATTCTTGTTATCCAACCTTTTTACTTATTGTCCTTCTGGGGGTTTGCTTCTTTTATGAGGAATTTCTAAAAAAATACATTTTCTCTTTCGTAATATTTAATGTCAAGTAGAATTCTAATACTGAATTGAGACACATTCCTACATATAATGATCAAAATATTGTACTTGATCAATCCTATAACTACTACTCAATTAAGCAAAATAAGTAAAGTGTTTTAAGACATTATAACTTTTAGCTACATCAAATCTATAGTATTCAAACTCCAATGAGATCAAGAATAATTTTTTTTCCCTAGAGACAATGAATATCTAATTTTGGAGGCTATAATTTGATGGCAATGAATCATTATTAGGTATATATGCCACAACTTGTAAGAAATGCTATGGAGTATAAAGCCAATTTTTGTTATCCAATCTTTTTATCCAGGTATTTGCTTCTTCGCTCACAAGGAGGTTCTAGAAAATACATTCTTAGTTTGCAATTTCTAATGTCAAATGAGAAGTCAATTCTTGTTATCCAACCTTTTTACTTACTGTCCTTCTGGGGGTTTGCTTCTTTTATTCATGAGGAGGTTCTAGAAAATACATTTTCTCTTTCGTAATATTTAATGTCAAGTAGAATTCTAATACTGAATTGAAACACATTCCTACATATAATAATCAAAATATTATACTTGATCAATCCTATAACTATTATTCAATTGAGGAAAATAAGTCAAGTATGTTAAGACATTATAACTTTTAGCTACATCAAATCTATAGTTTTCATACTCGGATGATACCAAGAATCATTTTTTGTTGGGAGAAACAAATGATTACATAGAAGTAGTAAAATTGTTGAGATCATGGCATCAATGCCCTGTCAAAAGTAGCATATCCTGTTACGTTTATACCCATAAAAATCTAGCACTTTCCCTGCGATCATGGTCCCCTTCTGTCTCAAAGAAATTGCCCGTTTCTTTGGTAAATCTTTCTTTTGCATGCTTATACTGACCTGAAACTTTCATATAAATAAAAATAAATTAAACATAGTGGATAAATATGACGTGGACACCTCATCCATTTTAAATCTTACTTTTCTTTTTGAAGGTAGGTTGGATAAATCTGTGTTAGAGTCATGCTCTTGACAATGACTTATTGGTTTCAACCCCCAACCCCCACCCCGCCACTCCCTTCTGTCTGGACCGCAGACAAAATTTCATAAGGGGCAAAGGTCAAATGATGTATGGGATGAATCTGCACTGGATAAACTGATCACAAATTTAATTTTTTTATTCTTTGTGTGCCTTAATTTTTCTATTTTCATAAGCTAAGAAACTAATAGAATTCCATGGATGGCACATTAATTATTTTAAAAATCCCTTTCAAAACTTGCATTCATATGTCCAGATTTCATTATATACCATTATGGTGAAAATAATAAAGAGCACAAAAACGAGTATTGATTTCTGCGATTTATTTTCTTTAATAGTACAAATATATTGAAATTTAATTTCTTAACATTAGATTTTCGCATTATTTCTTTTAGTTTTCTTGAGAAGTTAGAAATCTTTTCAATTAAATCATTTCTTTTAGTGATATTCTTTTGAAAAAAGTGTTTGAAATGGGCTGCAATCCATGTGTTCAACCCAACTCATATGACTTTGAGTTGGGGCTGGGCTTTAAATTTTGAAAATTGATTGAAGTGGGTTGAGTTTAGGTAAATTGCATTAGTTATTTTAATATAAAATGGGTGAAGTGGATTGGAAATGGGCTTGATTAAAAAATTTAATAAATTAAAGAAAATTAATTTTGAACTAATAATCACCAATATATACTTTTTGAACTTTAATTTTCCAAGCTAACCCCTTTTAATTCCACATATTTTTAGTCCACCTACTTAAAGCCTATTTTGAACCAAATTCAATTGAATTTAAATCATGTCCAATCTAATCCACTTATCAGATTTCATTGTGGAAGACACCATTTTTTCTGAAGAATTCGCCATGATATACCTAATCCATGCATCATATCATGACAAATGGATACAAATTTTTGACTGCTACTTAGTATCGGCAATAGGTCTGAAAAAGTATCTAAAAATATCAAATTTAGATGTTTGTACCCTGTCAAAATAAGGAACAATGGCATATATGTTTGAAATATATTCCATTTTGAGAGAGTTGAAACCCATTTGCCAATTTATTTTTATTCAATTTTACTAGATTTTTTTATTTCTTTTTGCTTTTTTAATTGACACACACATACAATCAAACTGTCTGATTTTAAACCTCAGCAATTAGGTTGTTTGAATTTGAATCTCAAATATAAGGGCAATTGGCACTTTGCACCTTCAAAACACATTTAAAAGCCACTTTTCACCCTCAAAACATAAAAATGAAAGAATGCACCTTGGAAATATATTTCCTTTTGCAAGTTGCGTCCCAGAGTGTTATTTTGTCAAAATAACTCAATTTAAGATAGGGCAAAAATGTCCAAACACATTCTAAACAACTTTTTTACCATCATTTAATAAGAAAATTTTAGAATTTTACGTAAAAAGTCTAAACTTCTATATAAATCCAAAACAATAAAAAGAAAATGGAGATGACAAATAATGGAATGACCAAACTCTTGCCATCAATTAACTTATTCAAAAAAAAATTGAAAAAAATCTTGCCATCATTTAATCACTTTTATTTTCCTTTTTTTTAAAAAAAAAAAAAAAACCCCTCAATTTCAAGTCTTTTTTCTTATTCTTATTGTCATCATTTTTCAATTCAAAATTAGTACTTTAAAATGGCAAAAAGAACACTATTTCTTATGATTTCAATAAAAGAATTGCAAGGGGGAAAAATTCTTAGCATACTCAAAAGGCTAAAGACTATTTCTCAATTTCCACACAATGGCCCTTATGGTAATTGAAATTTAAGGCTAATTTTCTAATAAGAGTTTTGAGATGGTAATTGAATTATTATGAAGAAAATCCTATCTGAATTTAGGGATGAACAACTTTGTTTGTTCCTTTTTTACACAAGTCAATTTTTTTAAAGAAAAATAAAGTAAATTTCGAAAGTTTATGTGAGAGATTAACCCTAGAAGATGTTTTGACATTTTTGCCCTCACTTAAATTGAGTTATTTTGACAAAAAAATCACTTCATGGTGCAACTTGCCGAATGAAATATATTTTCAAGATGCATTCTATTATTTTTATATTTTGAGAGTGCAAAAATAATTTTTAAATATATTTTTAGTGTGCAAAGTGCCAATTACCCCAAATATAAATGTAATGTGAGCGACTTAGATTAGATGTGATAGTCACCAGGGTTTTGTGGCCCAATCACAAATATTGAAAAGCACAATGGCCCAAATGCAATTTCATCACGAAATCAATCCACGGCGTCGTCTCAATCAACTAGTTGATTATCCTCGACTTTAAATCGTTTATGTATTTGTCTAAATGGTATCAAAATTGGAGTGATTGAACTATAAATCGAAGAAAACAGTGACTTTGGCCTTTTAAGCTATCCACAAAATACAAAGCCTAAAAGTTTGAAAAAAAAAATACAAAAAATACATATTCCGATTAACAATTAACGACTAATTCTACAAATCAGTTTCTCCCCTTCAAAACTCTAGAAATTGCACGAACCGTAGAAGGCGTAGTCCGGCAGCAGCCACCAATAAGTCCAGCTCCAGCATCCCTCCATCTCGCCGCAAATACCTCAAATTTCTCATCATCAAAACATTTTGACGGCTGACATCGTAAGTTCAAACAATAGTTTTCAGTTAAGAGTTTGTTCTAATCATCAAAAGATAAGATTTCATGAGCAGAAGAGATCATTAAGGTATTAACTCACCAGCCATCGTTTAGCAATCCCATCCCATATCTCCCCACTGTTGGGATAGACAACAACTGCCTTACTAGTAGACTGTAGATGCATAATTTCCATTTCAGGTTTTTGAGAAAAACTGGGAATTTTTTAACTTTGATTTGAAGGATTTTTACCTCTTTGAATCTCTGGATAAGACTTAGAACAAAGTGAGGTGGGGCGCAATTTATTCCAACTGCACTAACTCTGCAGCTCTTGTTAACTATTTCAAGGCATTCCTCAAAGCTTTCTCCTGACGGGGCTTTTTCACCATCAACTGAGCTGAAACAGATCCATGATGGAATCGTAACGTTTTCTTCGTCCAGCAGCTCAACACAAGCCTGGTAATCGTATTTTTCCCACGTTAAACATTCTTAACACAATCAAAAACTGATGAAAAACACGATTTTGGCTTTATCTTTGTAAGTTCTTGTATAGATCAGCTGACCTGAGCCTCTATTTTGTTGGGAATAGTCTCAAAAGCAAGCAGATCAGGGCCCGCTTCCACCAGAACCTGCAGCCGGCGCCGGTGGAAATCTTTCAGTTTTTCCAGAGTTACATTGTTTCCATATTTCCCGCTGAAAGATCCATATAATACTCTACTCTATAAATTGGGCTTAAAGAAACAATTTTTTTGCTATTTAACATATAAATCTTGATTCTTTAACAACCTGTACTCTGAGCCATCTGCAAGATATGCACCATAGCTTCCAACGGAGGCTGCAACCAGAGCCCTGTTGTATTTATTCCCAGATTTGCGATTTACGGAGGCCGAAAAGTTTTCACGGGCTTCAACAGCGATTTTCACACTTTTTGTAAGCAGCGATTCTGCTTCTTCTATGGACAATCCCCTGGATTGAAATCCTGGCAGAGTAGCCTGTTTATTCAGACAGCATTAAAAATTACATCTGCATAATCTGTAATTCAGTTTTACATGTGCAAATCCTGAGAAAGCAATGGTGCATTAACCTGATAAGATGAAGTTACTATTATATCCGCACCCGCTTTCAAATACTCCAAATGCACCTACATATATAGAAATTCTAATTATTCTTTAAATCAATAAGCAAAATTGTAACAAGAATGCGTAGATTAATGGGTTGTTTGGGCCATACCCGTTTGATTAAATCAGGGTCTTTGATAAGGCAAACAGCGCTCCAAAGAGGGTCGTTAATGGAGGCGCCCTGACGCTCCAGCTCGGTGGCGAAACCGCCGTCCACGACGGCGCAACCACCGGCCTTCTTTATCAGATCCTCCAACACATTTTCTTTGACAATTCCATTTTCTCTCCCCATCTCTCCCTCTGTTGAAATTATTGCTAAATGAGAATCCAGCTATGAATATGGAGTTCTCGAATGCGTGTTCGGTGTGAGAGGTTTATGCTTTAAGTAATGATTTTACAGAGTAAATTGGACAGGCGTATGCGTGAAAGAGCGGTGATTGCGGACGGGCTTTTGCTTTCAGGTTCTTGCTTGGCCTCCACTTGGACTTGTTTCGGTATTGTGTTCAACTTCTTAATTCTTCTTACTTGGTCATGCTAATTTCATTTTCTTACCTCCTTATAAATGAATTTTATGTGGATTTCATTAAATGAATTTGATGTGATCTCATTGTATTTATGGATATGTTTGTTTTGGAATTATTTAAAATTTTATCTTATTAATTTCTAATACTGAAATTATTCCTTCATCTAAACAAAAAAGGTGAGGTGCTAGTTACAATCCAAAAATTATCCATGCATATGTTCCACACAAATGTAGAAATCAAAGGCTTTGTTTGGATGTGAATTGGGGTGTTCTCTGCCAAGTTTTTCGGGAGAACGGATTTTGAGAAGTGAGGTTGGTGAATGTGATAGTTGTTTGTTTATATTTTGGGAGGTAAGTAGAGAATGAATTGAGAAAAAATAATTTATTTCTTTGTGTTTTGAGGGGATAAAATATCACATCAATGATTTTTTTATTAGGTTTTGTAAAGTGAAATGAGTATTTTAAAATTATTTATATATGTATATATATTTGTAATAATGAAAGAATATGTAGTACCTTGGGGAGTGATGTGGAGTTGGGAATAATATGAATTTTTTGGAAATAAATTTTTGTGTTTTGGAAGTGGGATTGGAGAATATGTAGTTTTTGTTTATTTAAATTTTAAAAATTAAAAAATGAATTGGGGGTTGACAAACAAACAAAGCCAAAGTAAGCGATAGAGTAGCTGGTAGGCACAAAAATACATATTATTTTTAAAATTTTGGCTAGATATGATATGTTTTATCTTGTGAAATGGAAGAAGTATTGAAATAGTTCTCAACCAATTCGTACTTCCACAATTGAATTTATGATAGATACTTAAATTAATCCTTCTTATTGAAAAAAATCAAGAGTTTCCCACCAATAAAGACTAAGAAAATTGATCAAAAATAAATTGAATTATGAGCTCCATTTTGACCTAAACTATTAATTACAAAGTCTTCAATCGTATGAACTAAAATATTATCATTATGTATGAAGTGTTCAATCATATGCACTGAAATATAAAGATATTTAGTTTTTAAGTAATTTTTTTTCAAAATCAATTATAAATATAATTATAAGAAAATGAATAACCCCTTTTATAAAATTATAAAAACTTAATGAAAATTTATTATTGTTCCTAATTTGGATTTTCAATTTATTTTGTTACTCTAAATTTATTATCATGTGTTTGATTTTTTATTTCTCATCATTATCAGAGATTTAATGTCTTAATTTTTTTTAGATTTGATTTAAATTTTTAATATTTGAACGGTTGCGTAATTAATGACTGTGCCATATATATATATATATATATATATAAGGGTGTGAATTGTATAATGAGGCAAAGTAATTTTATCCAATAAAAATTGCCTGTCAAACATTAATTATAAGTCATTTAAAAATTTTAAAACGTAAGATAATATTTAAAATAGAATTAATACTTTTAGAGGTGCAAACTTTAAGGAATCCTTTTTTTTTTTTTTAAATTCATATACAATGTAGAAAGAAAGACAACAATTTATTAATATCACAGCCAACCTACATATAGCTGTGGACGGCCCTTATTTTATTAAATTTGAATTGAAAATATGTTAAATTCTTAGGGCGTGTTTGATATTGAATTTTTATTAATAAGTGCTATTTGAGTATTGGGTCATTGGGTGAGATTGATTTGTTATTATTCTTTTTGTTTTAATATATGGCCTCAGCCTCCATGTATTATGCTTTATCCAAATTCATTATAATGTGATATGTCATATTTGATGTTCGCTATTAATTTTATGTTGCCCATTTTGTCCCACTTTGCCCACTTTGACGTTGGAAAAGCGAGGTTAGTAATGTAATTTCCTATGTCACCCACCTTCAAAATTAAGCCGCAACTATCTAATCTCACCCCCAAACCTCTTACTTAAATAAGGCTTAATCATTGCCACAATAGCGGGCCTTTGAAATTTGCAGGCTAGCTCACAAAGTTAGTCGTTTGTATCAAATATGTGACTACTGCACGTTAAGCTACATTATGTATGCTAATACATTGTATCAAAGGCGCCCTTAGAAAATTAATAAGATAATTAGGGGGACGTGCCCCTATGTTTCATTGAAACCTTCCAAATTATTAACTGAAATTATTAGACGAAAATTTTGAAATTTGGCTTCGAATTATGTCTACTTTGAAGACATATCACATGGCATTTTCCCACCACGCCGCCCAAAAAAGTATGATAGGATGCATTTTTGAAGATAATATAAAGTTATTGTATGATAAATTTACATTGCACTCTCTTTAAATATTAAAAAAAAGTAGAAATTTTTTATTTTTTTTACGAAAATGATATTTTTCCTTTTTAATGTCTTGAAACTATGTATAGATACATTGTTTTCGCCTCTTTGTATCCTTTTATATGCAATGGATTTATTTTTCATTCGTGATACATTGAATATGCCTAATAGTCTGTCAGTATTTAAATATAGATTTCTATTAAATTGCATCCTTTATATATGTATTGGAAGACAAAAAGGCTTTTTTAAGCATTGGGTCAGAGACGACATTAAGTGGACTTGCATGTGAAACGTTGAGAGTTGGACTTACTGTATTAAGTGATTTTTTATTTATATATATAAACAATTGAATACTGTATGAAATAAAAAATCAACCAATTAAAGGATCGACCAAAATCTTAGAAAATAAGAGACTGGAAAAGCCTCTCTCTTCTTTTTTCAGTCACATAGGAAATCATAATCATGTTTGGTAGGATGCATTTTTTAGGATAATTTCTTTGTTGACCTAATTACTCTTAGTTAGGTTTAATTAGGTTTAAGCAACTAATACACTTCAATGGACATTGTGCAGGTACAACATCATTAAAATAAATAAATATAATCTTAAATGCAGCAAAATCCTACTTGGCCAAAGTGGTGTCTTGTCAAAATATAGTGGTAGGTTGTTAGATAAAAGTAGGCAATATTTATGTAACAAGATTGAATTTTTCAGCTAGGACTAAAGAGCAGACGCAACTTTGGTAATTTTTATGTTGCATTTGTTAAAGATGATATTAAATTATAGGGTTAATTGCATTAAATTTTTAATTCATGGCCCTCATTGCATTTTATTCTTTAATCGTTGTTAATGTGCAATTTTACCTCATGAACTAATAAAAATGTACAATTTCACCCTTTGAATTAATGAAAATGTTCGTCCACACCACATTTTATATTATTTCGGTGGAATCTAACAAGGATATTCCGTTGTTTTCAATCCACGTGTCCAATACTCATTGATTACATTCTACCGGAATAGTGAAAATGTAGTGTTAACGAACATTTTCATTAGTTTAGAGAGTAGAATTGCACATCGATAATGATTGAGGGGCAATATACAATAAGGGCCATAGGTTAGGAGGTTTAATGCAATTATTCCTAAATTATATGAATGCTAACTTCTAACAACTTTATTAGATTTCTAACTTCATGATGATAAATTTATGTTAGGACTATCTATTTATTGTTTAATCATCAAAATAAACTCAAAAGAACATCTAAATTTATTCCAAAATGTGTGTGTATATATATAGGTTAAAGGTGTAAGATGAGTCAAAACGGCTGGTGAACCTCATGAGCCGACTTGATTATAACTTGACTTGAGCTTGAATTAAAACTTATGCCAAATCTTGATTAGCCAATAGAGAAAAGACACAATGATTGTTCAATTGAGCTTGGTACCTAATGATAATTGCTAGTTCTGATAATGGGCCATGAAGAAACATTGGTCCAGTCCATAACAGTTATTGGGCTATCCACAAAGTACCCAAAACGAAAACTTAGGTATCCTTTCTGAAAATAGGAAAAACAGAAATGCAACTGAATGGGTTGGGTTTTCTTTAGTGTATAACTGAAAAATGGAATGCGGCCACAAAACACTGAAATTGGAAATACATAGGAAGAAGATTCTATTTGCGGATTCTCTGTTTCAATATATATTTTATTTTATATTTTAATTTAATATATATAAAATGTATTTGATTTATAATAAATTATTTTTATGAAAAAAAATATTAGTATATTTAATGTATATATATAAAGTAAAATAAGAGAAAAAATACATACTGAAGTAGAGAATTCAAATCATTATGATCGATTCTTCACAAATATAGTAGGTTGGCTGATGGAATTTGTGTGGTAGACTTAAATATTTAAACACTCTACTTTTTACTGTATTAAAATTGCAATAAATGCTTATGTATTTAAACAATTAATCTTGTATATCAATACAAATATGTTATACAACATTATGTTCAAAATAGAGCAACTCCATCAAGAAAGAGGTTAATTGAATTTTTTTTATTTACATGTATGTACATAAAAAATTCATTAAATTTTAATTTTCGATCCCATATTTTATATATAAAAATGATATTATTTAGGCCTGTCAATTGGTAGGATTTTACCTTACCCAAGTTCATGACAATAGTACGATACCTATATCCAATAGATAGATATAAGATCCGGACCTTATCCAAACTCATTAAAAAATATGGAATGGGTAAAGGTAATATCTATACACATAAAATGCCCACTACACAATATTAAAAAAATACTCAATATCAAACACTTATATTCCAACTCTCTTCTTCGCAACTGTAATGTTTTTATTTATGAAACTTTATTTAGTTACCATTTTCGTCAAACCTAAATGCAAAAATGTATTAAAAATTATTGATGATAGATTCAATGGGTATTGAGTTTGATTGGGTAAGGTATAGAGTATATTATTTAAATATTTTAGAGTATTAATCTAATTAAATTTATAAATTGAAGAGGACCAAATAAATATAAAATCTAATTAAATAAACTATTAGTCAAAGAGGTGAATGAATCATTTCAGCACTCCCAAGAAAAGCAATAGAAATGTAAATAAAGTATAAGAATTACTGTAGCCTTCATAAGGTAGTGTTTGGTTATTTTTTTTGTTTGATTTTTTTATGTATTTATTATATATTTTGGGATAATAAATTATTAATTAATGTGAAAATTATTTTTTGGTATATTTATTTATATTTTGGAAGAAATATTTTTTACTGTAGCAATCAAATCAATATTTTTTTATTAAATTTTTGGAGTGAAAGTGGAATGAAGTAATTTTTTTAATATTAAAATAATAATAAATATAATATATATATATATATATATTAAAAATATACATTTTAAAAGAAAAATAAAAATATATTTAGTTATATTTTTTCTAAAATAATATTATTTCGAAAAACATAACCAAACAAAGTCTAAGCTTTTTTGGCAGTGGTACTTAACTCCACTTTAAATGTCGGTACTTGCTCAATGGTCCAAGTCAAAAATTGTCAGATGTCTCTTAGCGTTGTCAATTTCAACCAAAAATAAATAAAAAATGAAAAATACACAAAATTCTATTGCATGCAAGTACGACTAATTAATTAATTGATTGATATTATTTTCATATTTATATATATATAATTTGGATCGAATTTGAATTCTAACAGCACGTATTTATGTGGAAAAAAAATCTGAGTTGATGAAATTGAATTATAAGGAATTTGAAGGATTACACTAATTTTTGGAATACCAACATCAATTAAAAATTTATACAAACTCCTGATCTCAAGAGATAATGTCTTTTTCGTTGACAGCTGCAACTCTAGAGCTACATTCGGTTGGATCCATAAAAGAGAGATAGTACTATCTATAAATATTAATCCAATTTAATCATTTAAAATCATTTATTTTCAATTGATATTTTATTACATATCCCACCGGTGCTACAAAAAATTACATGTAAAGAAAATGAGGATTGAATATAGTTCTAAACTTGAAATCTGCAAACACAATACACGTTAAACTAGCTGAGGTGCCCCCAACTAAGGCACTCCGACGCTCAAGTTAGTTCTGGTTGAGAGGGTAATTGAGCAGAATATAGAGAATGTAAAGTGTATAGTGTAAATGGCATTACCTTGAGTATGGCTGGACCTAAAGTATTTATAGCTTTTTGTGGGCATAATTTTACCCAAGTACCCATGTCAGGTGTATTAGTTTTTTCCAGTGCCAGGGGGGTTAGAAGTCATTCAATGTCCAGATCCCGGTACTGTGCCAGGTGGCTAAATTTTCTGCTTTCTTGGGTAAACCGTTCCAGCAGGGGCACGTTTCTGCCAAAGTTATTGGCAGGGTTGTCAGAATTATTGGCAGCGGTTGTACCGGTTATGACGTGTCATTGGAGTGGGCTCAACCTGTCAGATCAATATGCTCGGCAGGGATTCGAGTGAACGCCGAAGGTCGATTAATGTCAACTAGATTCAAATGCTTGAACTATTGGAGTGGTCTTCCAGTCGATACGGGACAACTATAGATACTCCAAAGTGAGGTCGATACCGATCGACCAAATAGATTTTATCTTTGGGCCTTGTGGGCCGTCTCGTTTGATGTTGGGCCTATTGGGTCTACTGGGTTATCCCATATCACCCACGGCACGAGACATACATCAAATGTATCTAATTTTCGGTTAAACACTTCTATAAGAAATTATTCGATTTTAACAATACTGATCTCATCCCACGTCAAAGAATTAAGATATATATCAAATGTTTGTAATTTGCAATTAAATACTTTTATAAGAAATTATTCGATGCTGACGATGCTGGACTTGTTCCGCATCAAAGAATTAAGACAAGTGAAACTTAAACATCGATATTATGTTTCACCTGCTCTTTGATGTGTCTTTATCGTTATGATAAAATTTTTCATTACTTATAGATAAACTGAGACAATAACAGTTAACGAGATTGATGTGTATCGACGGAATGAGACAATACCTCGACTTGAGGACAAATATGGGCATAATCAAGTACATTTAACGTTCCTAACCCTTAATCCAACTTATTGATGAGTTTATTGTGCCTCTACCACGTAGCTAGGCTAGCTAGTTGTATATATCTAAGGCTACTCCTCAAGTGCATGACTTCATCAAGCTCTGCCAATCCTCCAGCGCCCCCTCATTTAATCATCTCATCTGCCACCAATCCCCCTATCTTAATTCCCACTCTTTAAATCTCTCCATTCTCTTCCAAAATTGAACAGTGCAAAAGCCAAGCCTCTTCCCCCTCCCTCCTCCCCACTCCCCAATATGGCTCCACAATTGCAGGATTTCTCCCAATCAGTGAAGCTCAAATATGTCAAACTGGGATACCAATACCTCGTAAACAACTTCCTTGTCTTCTTGCTAGTCCCCATAATGCTCGCTCTGTCCATCGAAGCCCTCAGGACGGGCCCGGAAGAAATCCTCAAACTCTGGAATTCCATGCAATTTAACTTACTTTACATCATATGTTCTTCATTCCTCGTCATCTATTTCTTAACTTTCTTCTTCATGTCCAGGCCTCGAACTGTGTACTTGGTTGATTTTGCTCTGTTCAAGCCACCCCGCTGCTTCCGTGTCTCGTTTGCAGGTTTTATGGAGCACGCCAGATTGGCCTTGTTCACCCAGCCTAAAAGCGTGCATTTCCAGATGAAAATCCTGGAACGGTCGGGGCTTGGAGAAGAAACGTGTTTGCCGCCGGCGATACATTATATCCCTCCGACGCCTACTATGGCGCTCGCGAGAGAAGAAGCTGAGCTTGTGATCTTTTCTTGCATGGATTCCCTTTTTCAGAAGACGGGTCTAAAGCCGAAAGAAGTGGATATATTGGTTTTGAATTGCAGCCTTTTTTCCCCGACTCCATCTTTAACAGCCATGGTGATTAATAAGTACAAAATGAGAAGCAATATCAAGAGCTTCAATCTGTCGGGCATGGGGTGCAGTGCGGGTATAATATCCATTGATTTAGCCAAAGATCTTCTCCAGCAATACCCCAATTCAAATGCTGTGGTTATAAGCACTGAAATTCTCACCCCAAATTGCTATATGGGGAAAGAACGAGCCATGCTCCTCCCCAACTGCTTGTTCAGAATGGGCGGCGCCGCCATACTCTTGTCCAACCGCCGCGTGGATCGCCGCCGCGCGAAGTACCGTCTGGCCCATGTGGTGAGAACCCATAAAGGAGCTGATGATAAAGCATACAGATGCATATCAGAAGAAGAAGATCCCGAGGGACATGTGGGGATAAAGCTAAATATTGATCTCATGGCCATAGCAGGAGAGGCTTTGAAATCTAATATAACTACAATTGGCCCTCTTGTTCTTCCGGCATCAGAGCAACTCCTCTTCGCTTTCTCCCTCATCGGAAGAAAAATCTTCAACTCCAAGTGGAAGCCATATATTCCCGACTTCAAGCTGGCGTTTGAGCACTTCTGCATCCACGCCGGCGGCCGGGCGGTGATTGACGAGCTGCAGAAGAGCCTCCAGCTGACAGAGGAGCAAGTGGAGGCGTCGAGGATGACGCTGCATAGGTTTGGAAATACTTCTTCTTCTTCGTTGTGGTATGAGTTGAGTTATATTGAGTCAAAGGGGAGAATCAAGAAAGGGGACAGGGTGTGGCAGATTGGATTTGGGAGTGGATTTAAGTGTAACAGCGCCGTCTGGAAGGCCAACCGGACGATCAAGACGCCGGTGGATGGGCCGTGGGCGGATTGCATTGACAAATATCCGGTTCATATTCCTGCAGTGGTCAAACTTTAGAATTGTTAATTAATGTTTTATTTTCTTGAAGAAATAAAATATTGCAGAGGAAATAACTTCATGTCAGCAACAGAAATTATTGAATCAAAGGATTTTTATGTGGGTATTTTTGCTTTTTTTTTAAGCATAAGTTGTTCGAAATGATCTATGTACTAAGTTTGCAAGTTGATTCACTGACATGGAAGTGCACTTTGATTTTTTGGAGTTTTGATGGCCCAGAGAGAATTTATTCCCAATAAACAGTATGAGAAATTTAGGTAATGTTTGGTTATATTTTTTGTGTGATTTTAATATGTATTTTGAGAAAAATGAATGTTAAAAGTAATATTGGAGAATATGAAAATTATTTTGAGGAACGTAATGGATTTTTGTTTATATTTTGGAGAATAATTAAAAAATTAATTTTAGTGAATTTTGATATGTTTGTTTATGTTTTTAGGGAAGATATTTTTTAACTATAGTAGTCAAATCAATATTTTTTTGTTGGATTTTTGGGATAAAAGTGAAAATGAGTGATTTTTTTATTATTATAATAAAATATATACAATATATAATATATGTATGTACATATTGGAAAATAGAAAAATTTTGGATATAATTAAGGATAGAAGAGAGTATTTTGAAAAAAATTTCTTTAGTGTTTTGGAGGAAAAATAAGGGTATGTTTAGTTATATTTCCTCAAAATGATTTTATTCTAAGGAAATATAACTAAACAATTTTAATTGATATTTTATTTTTTACTTTATTTTATATATTGTATCTGTATAATGGAATACAAAATGAAGTACCGGTGAACAAGTAATTCAATCCCCAATTTTACTGAATGATTTTCTCAAGTTATTGAAAAAAAATTGTCTTGTCAAACTTATATTTATCAGGTAAAAGTATAATAGGATTGTCATATAAAAAATGTGTACTTATATTGATAAAATGAAATGAAACTCTTCATATACTAAGGTCAAATCAGTCTAAATTTAAATTGTTTGCGTTCAATCAATTAACCCTAAAAAAGAAATGGAATAACAATAATAAGACCAGGACAAAAATTTAACCCTACAACATTAACATATATGTCCTGAAAGGGCATTCACCTTGCCTGAAGGGCGGATCTTCTAGGCTATGCTTGGTTATGTTAAAAATCATCTTCCACCAAAATATGCATTATTAAAAAATATTATATTAGTAACAAAATAAATAAGTAACAATATAAAAATTATCATTAATAATATGTATTAAGTGACAGTATTTTTTATTTTGTCACTAGTACTATTTTTTAGGTGACAATGATTTTTGTTTTATCACAATACATTTTATTAGTGATAAAAATTAATGTTTTAAGCCATCACTATTAACAATTAGTAACACTCATATAGAAATAATTTAGTAACAATACAAATTGTCGCTATAATTTATAATAAGATTTTTATTATCGCTTTTTCATTTTTTATTTTCATCATCATTTTCAAAATTTGAAAAAGTAATTAGTGAAAATAAATTTGTATTTCGAGAGGTTGTTGGAAAAGCAATGATTATGTTGGGTTTAGTAAGTTGTAGGTAGAAAGAGATAATGATAATAAAATAAAGAGAGAAGATATATAGGTTATTGGGAAATGCGTTTTGAAAATAAAAGTAAAAATATGTCGAGTGAAAATATGTAAAAAATCATGTGTTTCTATTTTTAAATAGTAGAAAATATACAAATGAGATATGAAAATGAGACCAAACGGCCCCTAAGTCATCACCATAGAGGTATCACTAATTGTCAATGCTAGCAACTTAAATATTGTTATTGTCACTATTTAGTTTATAAAAATCATTAATGTGACAGAACAAAATCTTTTGTCGCCTAATATATATAATAAGTGACAACTTTTGAACTATCACTCATTATTTTATCATTAATTTTTTTTTTTGAAGTGATATATAACTAAATATTACTTATCAAATTATTGTCTACCTTCCATAAAAAAACATAAATAAAATTTCATCGTACACATTCTCTAATCTCACTCTTACAATTTAATTTCTCAAAACCATCACATCAGACCACTACAAAACGTAACCGAACATAATCCATCTTTTTTTAAAATGATATATAACTAAATATTACGTATTAAATTATTTTTTATCTATTATAAAAAAATATAAATAAAATTTCATCGTACACATTCTCTGATCTCATTCTTAAAATTTAATTTCTCAAAACCATCACATCATAGCACTACAAAACGTAACCAAACATAATCCTAATTCTTGAGAAAACCCTAGAAGTTGTATCACAATTAAAACATCTCATTACCTCCTCACCAACCTAGGTACCTTAGGTTGTCCTAGAAATTAATTAAATTGAAGGATGAGAAAGTGATACCAAGGGACAAAGTTGGCAAGAATTATGCGACCAACCAAGCTTTTGCCATTACACCGCTCGCAAACCATGTCACTCTCAGTCTGCGCTTAGCATTATATGCGCACTTGTTGGACCTTGCAGCTCATCATCCTCCGACAGACAATTAAATTCTCTATTTTAATTGAGGTTTGATTTTTTTTTTTTATTTCATCCACTGATTTATTCTGATATCATGTTATGTTTGTATCGACGCATTAAATGAATTTAATCGATTGTTGGATGTGTCCCACTTCAAGAATTTTCTTTATATTTCATTATATAGATGAATAAGAAGTGTGAGTTCCTAATTTGAGAATGTTTTTATTTTTTAAAAATAAATCGAATATCAAAAGTGATTAGAAGCCCTTTTCTAGTCAATTTTGGGATATTTATAAGAGTTGGACTTAGGTTTTCTACCCAGCTTATGTTCTCCTTATGGGTCTTATTCGTATATATGACGGTCCATTTCATTAAAGTGCTATTTCTTAATAATTGTGAATTTATTGAATTGACTTTTAGTCATATTTTTGTCATATTAGATGGATTTTTTGGGGGAGAACGAATTCAGTAGCTATAAGAATGTTATGTTTGTTTAATATTTTCTTATGGGAGTTGTTAGACATTGTTTTGAGAGAAAATAGGATGTCTAAAAGTATTTTAAGAGGAGATGAAATTAGGTTTAATATCATGTCAATCAAATTTTTATTGGATTAATGGAATGAAGTTGAATTTTTTTTAAATATTAGTAATTGATATATATATATATATATGTATTTTTTTTCTTTAATGATCATAATTGTACATATACACGTAATGATTGCTTTTTCCAAACCTGTCTCAGAGATTGAAGTTTTAAGAGGAGGTATTTTGGGGGGGGAAAATGTTGTTCTGATAGCAATGTAGTAACATATGCAAACATATTTGAATGTATTTTGAAAATTTAAGATTGTTGTGACAAAATGTAACCAAACACACTCTCAGCAATGCTCCTGACAGCAATTTAATAGTCTAATATTATGCTTCCACATTCATATCCAGTGGAATATAGATTACCTTTATCCGAACAAAAACCTGCACCACAATTTCAATATGGCAACTCCACAAGCTTGCAACTCTAGCAGTATTTGTGTTATTGCCAAACAGAACTTTAGAGCCCATTTGGTTTCATTTCCACATCCTCATTTTCATTTTCTACTATTTCGAAAATAAAACACATTATTTTTTTACACATTTTTATCTAACATTATTTTTATTTTTATTTTTGAAGCACATTATCCAATAACCTATATATCTTTTTCAAATAATCTATATATCTTCTCTCTTTATTTTATTATTTCTCTCTCTATATATATTAAAACTAACATAATCATTACTTTTTCAATAATCTATTCAAATATAATATTATTTTCAACTCATTTCCACTACCTAACTTATTAAATTTTAAAAATGATGGAAATAAAAATTAAAAATGAAATGAAACCAAGCAGGGCCTTAGCGTACGAGATTTTTTTCATAAAAATAGAAATGTTTCATACCATTAAGTTGGAATTAATTGGAGATAATGTGAGATATAAAGAAAGCATTTATATATCATATTTAAGTGCGTGTATATATATACATACATACATGATGTTCTTCGAAAGGACCAATATGAAACAATTTATAATTTTTAAGCAAAACTCACACAAATCTTTTTCGTGTCTATTTAGATATAAACTAAACTTTATAAGTTATTAATTGCTTTGAGTTATATAAAAAGTTAAATAATATATATATGTCCTTTTGAACATTAAAAGTAAGATAAGTAGCTATACTTTTGTTACCTGTCAACATTGGAAAATGTCTCTCTATCAAATCATTCAATTTGTTAGGGAAATTTGTAGTTAGAAAGTAAAATATTAAGACCTTGTTTATTTATACTTTTAAATACTATTTTATTTTTGACACTATTTGAAAATCAAAAATCATCACTTTGTATATTTTTTTTACAAAAAAAAGTACTTATTTTCATTTTTAATTTCTCCTAAATCTACCATTCTATTATTATGTTAATCAAATTCAATTTTGGCTTGATATCAAGTACGACTTCTGTCATTTCAAAATAATTAAAAATATATAAAAAATAAAAAAACACATTTGTTTAAATATAAAAAAATATATAAACCGCATTACTTTTCGATTCTATACGCCTCTTAATCATTATGTTGAGACAAAATATTCAAATTTCATTTATAACAATATAATTAATTTTTCAACTTTAAAAACATTACATTTAAAACCGAAAAATGGAAATTAAATCGAAACCGAACTAAAATGAATGCTAGAGTTGGCAAATACATAGGCGATAGGACCACAATTTAAGTACAAAAATGAATGCTAAGAATCGTAAATTCTTTTCTCCTAGTATTCTTTTTCTTGGGTAATTTTCGAAAGGACAACAATTTTGATGGGAATTAAGAGATTAGATTGATTAAACGCAACAGCTCAACCACCTATTGATGAAATTTCAACTCACATAACTAACCTACTTTTAGCAACATTATTGTTTCCATCATTCACTAAAACCATGTCCAATTCGACTATCACATTGTTCTTTCCAAAGTTTGTTTAATTGCTGAACGACCCTTAGTTTAGTGTAGTAAATTTTACAAATAAAGTGTGAAATTAGGTTCGAATCTAACGAATGCCTAATTAGCTGATTTGTGTATTATTATTTTTACCTAGATGACCAAATTCGTACCAATATTAACCCAATAGCTAGCTTTTTGCATCTTTCTTTAAAACCATGTCCAAATCA
>JACGDI010005562.1:611127-628901 GCA_014898725.1 Jacaranda copaia
ACATTTTGGCTATGGAAGAAAGCAAAGCATCAGGCAGACTTATATGTTCAAATTCTGTGGCACACTGGTCAGAGATCATTGATGTGTTAAGGGCCAAATATCCATCTTATCCTTATGAAAAAAAGTGAGTTTTTCATTATAACATGTTTCCATATTTGATTTGGGTCAAAAAGTTTGAGGTTTTGGTCCTTTTCTCCCAGGATTAGCAGCCAGAAAGGGGATGATATTCCACATAGTATGGACAGTAGCAAGATTATTAAGCTGGGGCTTCCTCCTCTGAAATCTTTGGACCAAATGTTTGATGACTGCATTAGAAGTTTCCAAGAAAAGGGCTTTCTTTGAAGACTCACTAATATGTGTGTGTGTGTGTGTATTTTTATCAAATTCTAAACTCTACATGTATTTGGATTATATATTTCCAGTGTCCTTAATTTATGAAGGATGAGAAGTTACTTATTTTTTTGGAGATGCAACATTAAAATTATTAATTATCATATCTTAACATTAAAAAGATGATTTAGGGGACCAATCTTATCCTAATGCCCAAAGTATTTTGTAATTCTTGTCCATCATTAATTGCGACATAAGAAGTAAATCGAAAGAGTTGGGTAAAATAATAGTGAGGAATGGTAGAACAATCTATAATTTTAGCGCCGATACTATTGGTGCTCAAATAATTTCTTTTTCTCATCGAAATCAATCATTTTCATACTTTTTTAGAAAGTTGAGCAGTAAATGTATGTTACATTCTCTTCCAATCCCATTCTTAAATATTCAATTTCTAATAAGCGCACGATAAAAGTAATCTAATTCTAATATTATATTAATGAGAGATATTAAAATACTCTCGATTTTGGCGCAAAATCTATTTTTTCAAACTTAGAGAATAAGAGAATGAACTCCCTTATATTCTATTTCCTAACGGGCGTCCAAAAACTTAAGGGTTTGGATTAAGAAATCCAAAATTAGATACCTCATCTCTAAATAATTTCATGCTCAACAAAATGCTAAAAAACTATATTCAAGTTCATATCATGATCAAACATCAACCATCAAGAAGACATAGAAAACCAAACTATGTACAAATTTGAGCTTTCAACTTCAAGAACTGGCTGATGATTTAATTTGACCCCCATCAATTCCCTGTTTGCCTTTCAATTTCTCAAACTCATGCTTTTTGGAGAGGTAGGCCTTAGAGGCCTCCTCAGGAGTTGTAAAAGTGCCCAGCCAAACCCTTTTCTTCAAGATGGGATCCCTAATTTCAGCACCAAATCTCCCCGACTTTCTCATACGCACCCCAACGAAATTCTTTGTTGGGCCGAGTTGCTTTTGGGGTTTTTTGTAGCAATTTCTTTTGGCACAGTGTTTGGAAATAGGAGTAGAGTACATTTTCTTCTCAACAATTATTCCTTGTTGAATAACAATTTCATAAGTTATTGTCTTTATCTTTTTCTGGGTCGTATTGAATATTTCAGAAGATGATTCATCTGAAGATGAATCAGTGGCGTATGGATCAGTATATGAGATTCTAATTGTTCTATTTTTGGGAGTGGGCATTTTCATATTTTGATTTTCGAATGATGTACTATTGGAACAACTAAGAATTTATAATAAATATAAAGAGGTGGCGCGAGCTGGCTTCAATCTTATCTAAACCCTATAATTACAAGATAATCTTTAGAAATAATTTTTAAATTATCTGACTTTGTAATAATTGACAGAATCTTTAAAAAGGAATTTCGAAACATCAAGTAAAAGGAAAGGAGAATGGAAATATCAAGTAAGACTAGTTAAAGTGAATTGCTCATTGTTCCCTCTTGTAATCAAACATAAATGCATGATGTGATGAAAAAATGAGACCTAAGTAAAAAAGGACACAGTCATTTTTCACCCATAGGAACAATATGTTCATATTAAAGTATTTGCTTGGTAAAGATATATATATAAAGATGTCGAATTTTAAACGATAAATTATTAATTATTCACTTTTAAATTAGTCACATTGAAACGAAGTTACGTTGTGAATAGATATAATAATAAAGTGTTCATTAATCTATTAAGTTCTAACGATCCATTATATTCATTTTTTAATTAACTTGAGAATGAGAAAACGTTACCTTGCATACAATATCGTACTATTTATTGAGTTATGTACAAGAATTGAGAATTCAGTCAAGATCAATTCAATTGGGGTTAATATGTATAAATAATATAGATGGTAGAGATTGGTGTATATATTAATGGAATGGATTTCAAAATGCATTAAATGTTTAATAAATATGGTTGTTTGATATATTTTATTAATTTAGAAGATTAAGATATTTTACTACTAATTTTAAGCAATATATCAATGAAATTCTTAATAAAAATTTGCAAAAGACTAAAATTCTAAAAAAATTTAAAATTTGGTCAAAATTACTTGTGTGTGATAGTATAATAGTATGGATTTATATTTGTGTGTGAATTACTTAAAAATTTTGTTTTAAAAATCATTAAATTTAGTCAGTTGGTGTATTTAAATGATTTAGAAAATATAAGATTCACAATGCAAGTAATACTAAATAGGCAATGAAATTATCTAAGCAATATAAAAAAATTTAAATTTCAAGAATTGAGAATTTGATTAAAGTAGTATAGTTGTGGTTCAATGATCATCTTTCTATACATAATAGTGTGGATTTGTAAATGTGTGGTTGGATTTAAAAAATGTGTTAAATGTTATTGAATTTAGTTAATTGTCATATTTTAATAACTTAGAAAATCAAAATATTCACAATTAATTAACCATACATAATCAATAAAATAATTTTAAATTCTATGAGTTTAGAATCCGGTCAAAATTGCCAATTATTGTCAAAAAACTTCCTTAATATACATAATTGTAACTAATGAAATTATTCTAAATAATTAAAAATTTCTAAATTTTAAAAATATAGAATTTTTATTATTATTGTCAAAGATCCCCTTTATGTATCTGCAAATTAATTTAAAGAATATATAAAACAGCTACAGTTTGCATAATTTAATGGCTTTGAAAATTAACAAACTAAAACTAAAGGGAATCACTCCTATACCTAATAGTATAGATTTATGTGTTTGAAGTTGAGTGGGGCCATATTATATAGGAGGTCAGAAGTTCGAACTCGAATAAGCTCCTTATGTGCATAATAATATTTAGTTTGTACTTCAATTTAATTGATTGAATTTTAATTATATGATAATATTGTCATATTGAAAGGATAAATTCGTTATTATAAGTTCTAAAAAAAATTTATGTGTTTATAAATATTTTTTAAAGTTGTGTTGTAAAATATTGAATTTGATTAATTGATATTTTATAATAATTTAAATTATTAAAAATTTGCTTTTCATATTAGGTTATTAATTTTCTTTTTGAAATATAAAAAAATTCGAGTTAGAATAAATTCAATTTAATTATCCAACTTTAAAATTTTATCATTTCCAACCAGATATTTTCAATTATAGTTGAACTTAAATAAGCAACTTGCATAGCAAAAATAACTTTTCCTTACAATTTCGAGCCCAAGAATCAAGCATGAAAAATAGAGCATCCAAGAATTTATTTTTCATGCTGGCCCTACCAAAAATATTATTTTATTTAGTTGGTCAACAAGAAATTAAAAAAGAAATTACTATTTTTCCTCATAGATAACAAGAAAGAAATTATATATATATATATATATATATAATTCAAAAGCTAGCGGACCGACAATGATGTTTAATTAGCCAATTAAGAGAAAGTCAACCTATGATCACGGAATTAAAATTTATATTTACTTTTCGAGATCTCCAACTTTGAAAAGTTCAAATAAAAATTTCCAACAAGTTAAAGAGTTTTTTGGCTAATGTTTAGTTATAATTTTTGTTTGATTTTATTATATATTTTGGGAAAATGAATTATTGAAAAATATAAAAGTTATTTTTTGATATGTTTATTTGTATTTTGGAAGAGATATTTTTTACTGTAGTAATAAAATTAATATTTTTTTATTGAATTTTTGGAGTGAAAATAGAATTGAATAATTTTTTTAATGTTAAAATAATAATAATAATAATATATAATATGTGTATGTATATATTGAAAAATGTATATTTTGAAGAAAAAATAAAAATATATTTGATTATATTTCTCCAAAATAATATTGTTCCGCGGAAAGATAATCAAACATAACCTTTGTTTTTTTGTTTTTTGGTTTTTTCTTATTTTCTTGAGTGCATTATATTTTATGATTGGACATGTTCCAAATCCGACATTGGAATTACTAGGTTAAGATGATGTTTTTCAGGGACCAAATCAATCAACTCAAGTTCGCATGCTAATTATTACTTAAAGATTTATTAAGGATTATTATTGTCCTCATTGTTTTCAAGATTATTTTTTTTAAGTCGGAGACGATAGAAAATATAGGTAGGAAAACACCAAAATACGGGCCCGTTTGGCTTTATTTTTATTTTTATTTTATTATTTTTTAAAATTTAAAAAAGTAATTCATAAAAATGAGTTTGTATTTAGATAAATTATTGAAAAAATAATGATTATGTTATGTAGAGGGTGTTTGGCTAAGCTTACTTAAAGTATCTTATAAGCTTTTATATTTTATAAGATGTTTTTGGATCTTATAAAATATTAGATCTTATTTTTAAAATAATTATTGAAGTGTTTGGTTAAAATAAGATTTTGAAACTTATAAAATGTTAATAATGATAATTTTATAATTAAAATAATTAAAAATAAAGTAACTTGTTAATATCTTAAAAATAAATTATGATTTTTTTACTTTTTTAAAAAGAGCTTATAAACTCCTAATATTTTATTTTAGAATTTATATCTCTTTTTTTAAAATAATTATCAAATTCTTTTTATTAACATATAAGTTGTTAATCTAATTTATAAAATATTTTAAGAAGCTTATAAGCTTGCCTAAATACCCTCTTAATTAATTGTACGTAAGAAAATATAATAATAATAATAGAGAGAAAAGATATATAGGTTATTGGATAAAAATATATAAATTATTGAAAAATATATTTTAAAAATAAAAATAAAAATATATTGAATGAAAAAATGTAAAAAAGTCACGCGTATCAATTTTTAAATAGTAAAAATTATAAAAATAAAATTTAAAAATGAAACCAAACAAAGCCCAAGAGACTAAAAAAATTATCTTATATTGATGTGATGTGATTCATACTGCAAGCTTATATTTTAATTATTATTTGAAATTTAGCACTGTTACTATCGTCTTTGTTGTTTTTAAGATTTTTCTAAAAATAATAATCCAGTTAAAGCATAAAAGCACCAAAATTTGAAGAGTATGCAACACAAAGCTTATGTAATATTGATGTGGCGTGATTTATATTATTTATATTTCTACATTTGATACAGACAAGAACTTTCTAATGTATAAATAAATCAAAATTCAGCATGAATGTTTGATTTAATTTAGAGTATAATAGAATTTATTTACAACATTAACATGTTTTTAGAGTAGTACTTTTACTATATAAAAAAAAATAGTACTTTTACTATAACTCACTAAGTTTAGAAGGAAAAAAAATGGAACTTGATCTACACATAGAAGAAAAAATGAAAATAATTGCTTAAAATAAAATATTAAAGGACAAATTGGGGCAACTAAGTATTGTGTCATAGGTAAACACCAAGTACTAATGTTTTTTGAAATAACACTATACATTCTGCAATTAATATTTTTAAATTTTTTAATATAAATGAGTGGTTAATTGATTCAATGATGTTATTTTTATATTTATATGTATGAAATTTTTAATTCGACATTTACGAATTCTTGATATATGTATGGGTAAATAAAAAAAATTTAATAAAATAACTGAATTATCCCTCACGAAATAAATTGGTCGGTTATTAAATTATATTTAAAAACAAATAAATTATGTAAAAGAAATGAGTATAACAAAACTCAATCGGAAAAGTTAACAAACAAAAAATTAGTATTAATTAAAAGAAAAAAAATATTAAAAGGGTGAACAATTTAGCCATGTAATGTATGGAACCGCAAACGACGAAATTGTGACTGAGATGGCTGTTTGTCGTACTTTTGTAATGCGCCTAACTTGAATTATTAACAATTATAAATGATAAGACAGAGAACACATCAATAACAATATGATAATGTTTTTGCGATTTATGACCCTAATGGCATTATGAAGAGTAGCTGTATGTCGTGCTTCTCAAGCAATATTCTTATCTTAATATTTTTGTTTGTTTTAATCATATTTTCACACTCAATTAATGTAATTTTTTACACATTTTCATCTAATATTATTTTTATTTTCATTTTAAAAATGTATTCTCCAATAACCTATATATCTTATCTCAATAACTTATATATCTTCTGTCTTTGTTCCATTATTTCTATCTCTCTGCACCTACAACCTACTAAACCCAACGTAATCATTACTTTTCTAATAATTCATCTACATACAAATCCATTTTCAATTTATTTCCACAAACTAACTTTTTAAATTTAAAAAATAATAAAAATAAAAATAAAATCAAACGCGCTAGAGTTTAAATTCAAATGATCCAAGAACTTGTATATATAATAAATAAAAGACAAAAGAGAATACTAACAAAAACAAAGTGAATGAAAATTTAGCAGGTACCCCAAAAATATCTGAGAGTGTTGTCATCCAGACGTGCATCAAGAAATATCAACAACTAAATGAAATCACAATAAATGTATAGCAAGAAAAAAGTAAAGACCCATTAGAGTATGAGTGGTTGGGTGGGTGGTTGGTGTCACAGTGCACCATTACCATAATTCAGTTTTATTAATTCATTTATTTATTTTTTTTTTTTTATAAAAATCCAATTTTTTCCCAAACCCCACTTCATGCCTGCAGAAATTATTCTCAACATTTAACCAAATAATTAATATTTGGACAATTATTAGCAAATTTCTTTTGGGCCATCAAGGATTCAAGAGTCATACAAGAGTTGCAATAAGTACTTGATTTAGTCGACAGAAGAAGCAACTCATACACCACATTAAAGCAGTTCCAAGAATTCCCACCAACCACGCCATTCATGTCCCGGGCCCCCATTTAAGACACGAAAAATGGGTACACCCCAAGGCCCAGGGTGACCTGGCCTGGGGAAAATTCTTGATTCTTGGGCAGTTGTTTTTATTTATTTTTTAATATTTTTGGCCCTTCACTTTTCATCTTCTTTGGGGTACAGCTAGCAGCATTGCATCTTTTAACGGCCTCAAATCGCAGATATCCTTTGCTTGGCAAAGCAAAAACATTGAAAAAGGTAACCTTCATGCTTCATTCATGTCAATAAAAATGGCCACATACACTAGCCCTTCACAAATAACCAAAATTTGTACTTTTTACTGCAAATTACACTTTAGCTCCTTAAGATTACCCTTCAACATAATGTGATGAATTTCCATTAATACCCTTGCATAATTCTTCACCATATTTTTCCTACGAACAATGCCAAGGATTGGACAAGAGCCTGGCCAGTATTTTACTTTACGGATAAGATCAAGTGTGTATAATTGATTTGAATAGAGAATTTGAGATGTACTATTAACTTTTGCATGAGCTAGCGGGTGAGTGGGGCATGGGTCTTGGGACTAGTCGGTGTGCAAATCCTACAATGACAAAGATTGAGCTACTGTTTGACTCATTTTTATTTTGCAAAATACACGTTCAAGTATATATAATTAATTAAAATAGAGAATCTGAAAATGCACTATCCACTATTGCATGAGCTAGAGAGTTGGTGGCTCCGTAGGGGCACGGGTATTGGGGCTAGCCGGGGCGCAAAAACTGGCCCCAACTATCCCGTCATTCCAACTAAATTTTATAGGAGCGGCACCTCTAATTTTCTCAATTATATATGACTTGAGGTCAATGGAGCTGTACTCATTAGCAGCATGAATAGTATAATGAAAAACAAAAAGAAGATGGGAGGCCAAGAAATGGAATCATATGCCGTTAGGAATATGTAACTTTCAATCCCAACTACAAGAATCCAACAAAAGACACAACTTGAATCCATTGAGCAATTGGAGCTCCCTCAATAGATTTTCACGCGTGGAAAATGATGTGTTATTAGTTGATATCATAAGTGCTCGACATTTAAAATTCATTAAACAAAAACAAAGAAAAAGAGTAAAATTTAATAATTTAACATGACATAATAATTTAATAAGTCCTTAGTACATCATGTTAATAGACCAAGAAAAGAGAGATAGAGAGATGAAACATACATCAAAATAGACTAGCAAACAGCAAAACAAATGAGCTCGAAGCACCCTTTGGACGGCTCTAAATAGCACAAGAAAACCCAGAGGACTCTTCAAACTCTTTACAAATACAAAAAGATTTCATCCCTCCCACAAAAGTCTCTTAACAAACAAACAAATGAACACTCCACAAGAACATCTCAGAGCTGAATTGTCCAGTTCTTGAGAAAAACACACTTTAAATAACTCTAATACTAACACTAATTATCCTACTATAGCTGCAAAACTTATGGGCAGGCGATATTCATCAGTGGTTCTTGCGCTCCTTTCATCAGGGGTTCTTGTGCATCATCCATGAAGGCAAAGGCTTCATTGCAAGCCTCAAAATCGAAAAAATCAAAGTCAAAATCGGGCAACGAACTGGGCTCATCACCATCATCAAACCCACAGATTGGGAAATCTTCAAAAATATTATCGAAGTCATCCATTGACGTGGCAAAATCATCACCCACAATGAGCGAATGAAGGTCCATGTCCAAATCCAACTCTTCTCCAATTCTTGCCAATGCCATCAATTCCTCATCAGCTACCCTTTTCTCAACATTAGCCTCTAAAGGTGCCCCAAGATTCATCTTTTCCTCACATTTGGCATTAACACTTGAGGTCATCGAATCCAATTCCAGCACCGATGCTGGAGATGTATGGGACGTAAGTGATACAACGCTCACACTAGAATCCTCAGATACACATCGAGCAGCATCATTTTGCTGCCCCGGCTTCCGAACTTGTATAGAAACCGCCACAGAGGAAACAGTAGTATCATTCTCATCATTCAAACTCTTCTCAGATGATAACTCCCTGTTATTAACCAATGCCTCAAATTCAAGCCGTTTCAATTCATAAGCCCTGGAGGCGTCCTCAGCCGTATTATAAGTTCCCAACCAGACCCTCTTATGCTGAATGGGGTCCCTAATTTCAGCAGCCCATTTGCCCCATTTGCGCTGGCGGACCCCTCTGTACTTCCCTGCAGCCGGGTTCGGCTTGCTTTCGGTCAAGGGCGACGCCCTTTTCTTCTTGTTACTTTTCTCTCCATTGTTACTATCCTGAACTGAGCTCTCCGATTCAGGGGCTTTTGAGACTCGATTAGGGTCCCCGATTGGGATACAAACTTTGCTAACAAATCGCTTCACGTTCTTCTTGCTTACCCCTTCATCATCAGATGAGTCAGTAGCATCCGGGTCATCACAAAAGAATCGAATTGTCCTCGTGGATCTAGTGGGTTCAGGCCTAATTCTTGGCTTTCTGATTAACAGGACTGGCTTTAGAGGCTCCATCATGTTCTTTTTTCAGTTCAAATTACTCCCAAAAACCCCTCAAAAAAGAATAAATCAATTCAAAGGCAAAAAATGGATGAAATGAAAGATCAAATAATTATGTAAGAGGACCTCTCAGAAACAAGAAAAGTTTGAATAATCGCTTTATGAGATAACCCCCAAAACAAACGACTCCAGAACAAGTCCTGCAACACAAAACAAAAAAACCCATAATTATTACAACAAATCCATCACAGATCAGCCCACACAAACCACAAAAACACCCATAAAACGCATGAAAACAATAAAAAGACACACAGAAAACAGAACTACTGTTGTAAAAAGGGTTTAAGGAAGAGGGGTTTTAACCTTTTGGGCCTCAAACGCATCGAAGCAGTTGGGAAGCAAGAAAGGCTGCTCTGCTGGAGTGAACAGCAGAGAGATTTACGCATGCAGTGAGCAGATAACCAAGAAACTGATGACAAACAGAGCTTCAACGGAGCCCCAAACACAGCAGCCAAATCAAAACTTGCCGACATAAAATCTCTTGCTCCAAATCACTTATCTCGAAAAGCCACCTTCGTTCCTTCTCAACACTTCAGAAGACAGAGCACCCAAAAGGACAGAAAAAAATGGGATCAGATACACCTATTTATAGGGTATAAAGATAACACTTTGTGTCTATCAACAACCACCAGAGAAGTAGAAACACTCTCGGCGAGAGTAAAAAAAGGGATTAGAAATCAATGGTTATGATTTCTTGACAGCATACAATGTGACAAAGATCAAAATTTTATGGTAGTATCGAAATTCTTGCAGAAACACTACAGTTGATAGAGACCTCTTCCACTACTAGACATGAACCACTGGTGTGAAGAGCACTTGTGTGTGTAAATATAGAGCGCAAAAAAGTTTAAGTGGGCTATCAAAGATGGGTTTTTTAATAAATTCTTTCTTTTATTTCTCAACAACACAACGAAATTTTTCAACTGACCCAGACAACACCACCATCTATTGACTGACCAAGAACGCAAATCTCGATGGAAGGGAAAGTGAAATATAAAATAAAAATAAAACATCACCAAAAAATAAATAAAAAAAAAAAATTATGTGTTGCATTGAAAGTCTGAAACAAATCAAAATAAAATAATACTTACAGTCATACACGTACGTAGGGCTATACTCTTTGCCCGCCTACTTTGTTTTGTCTCTTATTTTCTCTCTCCCCGTATTTGTGTTGGCTTTTGGTCTGCGGACTGCGGTTGCACATGGGTATTCTGATTCACTTTTTCTTGTGCTGTCAAAATATGGGCTTGAGGGATGTATATATACTGTATAAATTGATTATGTGAATACGTATTTTTAGAAATGAAAATCCATGATGAGCTGGTTATGTCCATCCATAGAAAGGTCATAATCATCTCCGTTCTCATCCATATAACGCCATGGCATGGTAGGTTAAAGATTCATAAGCTGTTGGGTTCTACATTTTAGTTCTCTTCTATTGCGCGTGAAAAACACGAACCAATTAAATCGAAGGTTTTTGGGAGATTGAAAGTCCATTAGAGGTGTGGAGCGTGGAGTAGAATTGTGGGCAGGTGGTGGCGGTACTGTTTCCTAGTAATACAGCAATTTTGCCACATAGACATCTCCAAATTCTGATATTCGGGACAGGTAATTTCCAATTGCTCAATTTTTTAGGCCTGTGATTGGGAGAAATTGCAGTTGTGCCACTGTGAAACTTGGCCATCAAATTATGTCAATTTGGGAAAGAAAATGGGAATAGACTTTTCTTTTTTTTTTTTTTTTTAACTTTTCTCATTTTTTTATTTTCTTAATTTAAGTATAGATTTGCTTACCTTTGTCTTTTGGATTTTTTTCTACTTTTGAGCTCTTAATTTATTCACCAATGGAATGATGCCATACGTAATTTTTTTAATTAAAACTAATATTTAGTTAAATTCATTATAGAAAGTTCATTACTTTTGGTATATTTACTTAGTTTACATTATTTTTTGAGTACTTTTTGATTTTTACAAATAAAAACTTCGATTTTAATAAATTTACTCTATTGCTTTAGAAACTGAATTAGAGATAATGTGAATTACCACTTTGACCATAGTATTCAAAAGTAAAATATACGTATCATATTTCATAATGTCGAATCTGAAAGCTTTATTTTTCACGGTTAAAATGTCCTATTTTATTAAATATATTGTATTGATTTATTGAAATTGAGTTAAAATAATGTGAATTGTTGCGTATAATTTTAGTATCTAGATATGCAATATACATATTGGACTTATAGTATTGAATTTAGTGATTATTTTTCATGACCAAAATGTTACTTTTAATATGTATGATTTAAATTTATTGACTTGCTGAAATTGAGTTATAAGGCATGTCAATTATTGTTTATAACCACAATATTCATATGTATGATAAATATACTGGGCTCAATTTATCGAATCTAAATATTTCATCTTTATACTATTAAAATGACCTTTTCAATAAATATAACTTATTTGTTAGGATTCTAATTTCAAATTTGAGCATTTCATCTTTCACAAGTAAAATGATATTTTTAATAAATATAATTTATTGGCTTGTCAAAATTGGATTATTAATAATGTATACTTATAACTATAGCATCCTAATATGAGATACATATGTTGCAATATCGATTTTGAGTACTTTATCTTTTCATGATTAAAATGTCATTTTTTATTAAATATATTTTATTGGCATGCCAAATTGGGTTTGTTGAAATTGGGCAAAGATAATACGAATTGTTGCTTATAATTACTGCAAATATAATATGTGTGTGTGTTGGACTTAAAAATATCAAATCTCTTTATTTTATCTTTTCACAACTAATGGTGTCATTTTCAATAAATATATTGGCTTGTCAAAATTGGACTAGAAATAATGCAATTTATCGTTTACAATAATTGTATCCAAATATGTGATATACATATTGGATTTCGAGTATTGATTTTGAGTATTTTTTTTATGATTAATTAAAATGTCAATTTTCAATTAATAATAATATATATATACTTTTTTTTAGAACTTACAATGACGAATTTATCCTTTCAACAAGACAGTCATATCCTATGATTGAAATCAAATCAATTAAATTGAAGTATAAATTGCATATTTTTATGCACATAAGGAGTTAATTCAGTTTCGAACTTCTGACCTCCCACATAATAAGCAAAACAAATGTCATTAGGCCACAAACCACTTGACCAATTAATATGCTTTATTGGCTTCTTAAAATTGGATTAGATCATAAGAATTGTTGTATATAATTATAGTTCCATAGATGTGATATATCCGTTGGAGTTATAATTATTGAATCTAAGTACTTTATCTTTCCCCAATTAAAATGCCATTTTTTATTTAATATACTTTATTAGCTTGTCGAAATCTGGCTAGAGGTAACATAAATTGCTGCTAATAATTTGAGTATCCAAACATGTGATATACGTACTGGACTTGAGTAACTCATCTTTTTTAATAAATACACTTTATTGGCTTGTGAAAATTGGCTTAGAGATAGTGTTAATTGCTACTTATAATTATAGCAACAAAATGTGAGACATACATTCGGTGGCGTATAGCTCAACAGCATTAATCTCTTTTATTATATAAAAAATCTTATATTCGATCCAAAATGAGCAAGTTGTGCGTTTTATGTGCATTATATATAGTTTATACTTACATTCATTTGATTTGAGAATAACACAATGTTAATTTGTTGAAATGATAAAAATTCGTCGTTTATATTGATCTCTTTCTCACACAAATAATAATAATAATAACAATAATTAAATAATAATGTGAGACGTACATTTTGAACTTATATTGTGAAATTTGAGTGCTTTATCTTTTCACTGCTAAAATGTCATTTTAATTTTATCTTGTTAAAATTGGATTGGAGATTATATGAATTGTTGCTTTTAATTATAATATTCAAGATTGTGATAATTATGTTGTAATGTCAAATCTAAATATATACTTTATCCTTTTCATGATTGAAAATATTTTTTTTATAAATATTTTATTATCTTGTCGAAATCAAATCAAATACCAAAACTAGGTATTGCCCTATTATTAGTATAATAGGAGATATAGCAATTGATATATATAAAGTAACATTTTATTTGATTGATAATCATACAAAACATATATGGTACTTTAACCATCTACATCAAGTTTAAACTTCCTTCTTTCAAGCATACTTTAACCATCTACATCAAATTTTCATATTAAATTAAAAGTTTTGTACAACTGAATTTTAACAACAATGAAGTCGAATTCCAACACATAAGTATAATTCATCCCATTCAATGATTAATAATCATCTCAATATCATTAAGCAATCAAGATTTACATAGTAAATAATAATCATTAATTCTTATAAATCAATACAGAATTAAATTATTCAAAAATAACAAATCATTACTTGAAAATGCAAAAAATATATGGCTATTATCGTGTTATCGGGTTGTTATCGTGTAACTCAAAATCCAACCCAAACCAACTCATAATTTTCGTGTTACTTATCGGATCGACCCAATATTGACCCAACCCAATAATCCTCACCTTAAACCCAATCATATCGTACCAATTCATGCCGTGTTATCATATCATGTGGTGTCGAAAATTACCACTTCTAACACGGCTAAGATATCATCTTTTCAATAAATATTCTTTATTGGTATGTCAAAATTAGATTGGTGATAATGCGAATTGCTTCCTATAAGTACATTATTCAAAGTGTAATATACATTTTTTACTTATATAATCTCAATATAGCGTTTTTAATTAATGTTGTTGGATATTTTAAATTGAATTTAAATTTAATAACTCTTCTATGTCACAAATTTTGCAAGTCAATTATCACAACACTTTATTCAATTTTAATTTTGTGTGTTTGTCTGTGGTGAAAAGTGTGACACAAAGAGAAAGCAATCCGGACGAAATTAAGGTGTAATCCCACTAATAATCAAATAGATTTGATGATTGGAAATTCTTATCATCTTGCTTTATTAAATCAAATTAAATAAACAAAAAAATTTCTTCTACCTAAACGTAGAAGAATTCTGTTGGTCTCACATTTTATATGTTGATTTCTACTTTAGTTGACGACCAAATATTTAATTGTTGACGTCCACATAGCCAAGTAATTGTAAATACCCATATTAGGTTCATGCGTCTTATTCAATGTCTTCACCTTTTTATCAATAGTCTTTTGGTTAAAATATCTTATTCTTGTCTTTGGGGTAAAGAATAGACAACAATATCCCACTATAAATCTCATTAGTTAAAAATTAGTCAAAATTAAATAATTAAATGACTATAGATACATGATTAATCATTGATCATCATTATATTTTGTAATATATATGTGAGAAAATATAATATGTGAATCAATAATTAACGTTCAACAATAATTAAAAGAAACAAGGATCGAAATTTTAATAGTTCAGATATAATAATTCTACTTATTAAAAAGAAAAATGAAAAAAATCAAAAATGAGACAACTAATTCGTGACTTCGACTTAGAAAACTAGTAAAAGAAAGGATTAAGAATGTTGTACATTTTAGAAACTAGATTAGTTGCCCATAAATGACTCATTGTTATGGCTAGTTTGATTGGAATTTTAAGTTATCTTATAATTATTTATCATATAATAATATATGTAATTTTTTTTTATTACTGTAGTATAATTTAACTGTTATGGTATTCATATGAATCTGCGTGAATCATAATTATCAGTAATTCAAATTTTAAAATTATAAAATATGGTAATAAATTATACGGATGTGATTCGAAAAATATATTTACCACTCAACGTTATTACGTAATGAAACCAATCAATTTCATTCACAGGCCATCTACATATATATATATATAATGTAGATTTCATTTTAATTTCTAACTTAAGTAATTTCTCCGAAATAGTTGGGCAATTCTATTAGTCATGTCGATAGAAAATTGTCACTATTATGATTATAAAACGACATTTGATTTTATTATAAACGACGACCAGCTCATGTCTCCAACGAAAACAATTCGTGGACTTGGGGGCACGTTGGTGCCATAGAGTGGAAGCTGAGGACTCAACAACATTTCCTACGTACTTCACTACTATTATTATCGCATTTTCTTTTTGTTGATGAGGTCGATGATTTCTCCATTCTCATTCACCACTACCATCTTGCACGGGATCTTCTCTGCATAATACTCTATGCACTTCCTATCATGGTACCTGCACTAAATGGGGTAAAAATGTTGCTACAGATAGGCTTTGTTTGGTTATGTTTCCCGCAATAATATTGTTTTGGGGAAATATAGTCAAACATATTCTCATTTTTCCTACAAAATACACATTTTTCAATAAATACATAAATATATTATATATATTTTATGTACTTTATTATTATTCTAACATTAAAAAAAATCATTCGATTTCATTTTTATCCCAAAAATCCAACAAAAAAATATTAATTTAACTGTTGCAGTAAAAAATGTCTCCCCCAAAATTAGTGTTTGAAAAACTAAACCGTTCATTGAACTAGAAAACTTACTGGTTTACAGTTCACTAGTCCAACCATCAATTGGACCGTAATTGAACCGTAACATTATAATTATGAAATATACATTTATATTATATATATTACTTAAAAATTAATAAAATACCAAAATATAAAACATAAAAAGTTTAAAAGACATTATCCAATATTATAATACAAATTTCACAATTCATATTATAAATTATCGCAATAATTTAAATATATCAAGTCTAAAGTTTAAAATTGAGAGTGTGTAAGTTAATTCTAAATTCTAAACTCTAAATTAAGGGTTATTTTTTACTTTTAGATAGTTTGTGAAGTATATCTTAACCTTCAAACTTTGTATTTAAACCAAAAAAAAAGTAAAAAAATAATTTTATTAAAAATTAAATAAAAAACGACCTAGTTCAATTGAACTATGAACGGTTCAATGGTCTGACTGGCCGGTTTGAACGATTTTTACAAAATATGACTTTTTTTTCATTTTTCCAATTTTTTGAGAAAATCAGACCGATTCACCAGCCGGTCTGGTTTGATTTTTTAAACAGTGCCCAAAATATAAACAAATATGTTAAAAAATAACTTTTACACTTTTCAATAATTTATTCTCCCAAAACACATAATAAAATCAAATAAAAAATCATAACCAAACATTCCCACAGTTTTTATGCAGCACCCACTCTTAACACTATTCTTGATGGGTGAAATGTACTGTGTCAAAACAGTTTAAATGAATCTTTATCAATATTTCTCAAATTTCATGCAACTTTTGCTTGGCTGGTGTTCAACTTCATTGATATATATATATGTGTGTGAGGGTCCAATGGCTTGCCCTTCATTTACACTTGTAAATATGAGTTTGAGGTAAAAATCCTAATAAATTATTGATGTACGTATTTTTGTAAATATAAAGTGAGCTACTAAAAATACACATAACAATCATGATGTTATAAAGTAATATAATGATAAAGGTATGTGTGTATGATATATATGATGGCTCATAGCCACAATTAAGTATCCAAGCTTGTGGCATGGAATGAACCAAGCAAAATATACTCCGATCCATTTAGGCTGTTTGGTTTTATTTCCATTTTCAATATTCATTTCCGTCATTTCTAAAATTTGAAAAATTAGTTAATAGAAATAAATTCAAAATGAGTTTATATTTAAATGAAATATTGAAAATGTAATGATTATATCGGTTTTAATAGGCTGTGGATGAAAAAAGATAAAAATAATAGAATAGAGAGAGAAGATATATAAATTTTTGAAAATAAAAATAAAAATGATATTGGATGAAAATTTTTAAAAGTGATAATTTTTATTTTTGAAATAATAAAAAATTAAAAAAGTGGGTTTGAAAGTAAAACCAAAGAGAAGTTTCTTCTGTAAATGTGTTAGTTGCTTTGATGAGCATCTGGCATGCATGATGATTTCTTCATTTTAGGTACCTACCTATCAAATACTACTAATGTAGCATTAAGGCTGCTGATTTGCTCCACAACAAGCAGTCTCAAAGGATGTCCCATTTCAGTTCTGATCTCAGGCACCACCTGAAAAAATTGATGTGCTCTAATTCATTACAGATAATATTATTTTATATATATATATATA
>JACGDI010005562.1:629001-661545 GCA_014898725.1 Jacaranda copaia
GTATCGAATGGCTTGTCACCTCTCATCGAGAGGCGCCTTTTCAAGACAAAACCCCCCGCTCAGCCTAGACGGCTTGTACCGAATGGTCAATTGAACGTAGGAGGGACAATACCTCGGGGGAAGGCTGCCATGTGGCGATAAATCCATGCATCATCAATATATAATATTGTTGAATTGTAATTATAACATACCCCATATTTTTGGCAAAGTTCAATAAGTCGGTGCACTTTTTGATATTTGGGATCATTCTTCAACTCATTCTTATCTAGAAAGCTGTACAGATCCTCCAAATTCATACTCCAAATATCTGACCATGTCTTTGCAGACACTGTGCAAGCATAATTTAATTTATGCATTATTCACTTACTTATAAGGGGCAGTAATTAATTAATAAATAGTAAATAAATATAGATAAACAACCAACTTACGAGGAATGTTTAGCCAGGGCATGATGCCAAGGAGAGTAACACTACTGGAAGAATGTCTGAATGTGAAATTCTTGAGGACCCATTCGAGTAGGTCTACAGAGAACTCCTTTAGGGCATCCATTACTACAAGGACACGCTTCGGATCCTCCATTGATCCTGGGGACTCCTCAAATATAACATCTTGGACCAATGTAGTATTAGTGCTGCTGGTCTTGTTCATCGGAAAACAATTCGGCATCGTTGTAACCTTTTTACTTGGCTCAATGTATGCCAGCAATCATCTAATCAGAAAACAGACAGTAGCCCTAGTCATGAAAATTAATACAAGACTGACCTGGTGAAACTGAGGCCAAGGGATTTTATGTTTGGTTGTCAACTGCATATATAGATAGGAGGATGGAGGGGTTAATGGTAACCTTTTAGGCTTGGGCTGATGAGGGGGGAAAAAACAAGAAGATTTGCATCTTGACATATTCACCAACCCTACATCCAAGGTTTCTACATAGTAACATAGACTATGTTATTTGAGAAATTTAAGTAGGACAATGCCAGGACAATAACTTGGTTTTCTCAGAACAAAAAAGATGCTATATATATATATATAAGATGGTGTTTGGCTAAATTTATTTTAAACATTTTATAAGCCTCTAAGTCTTATAAGATGTTTTGGAAGCTTATAAGATGTTAAATCTTATTTTTAATATAAGTTATTGAAGTGTTTGAATAGAATAAGATCTTGAAGCTTATAAGATGTTAACAATAACAATTTTGTAATTAAAATGGTTAAGAACAAATAAACTTGTTAAGATCTTAAAAATAAGTTAGGGTTTCCTTATTTTTTTTAAAAAAGAACTTATAAACTCCTAATATCTTATTTTAAAATCCTCAAGCTCTTATTTTAAAAAAATTACCAAATATTTTTTATCAACTTATAAGTTTTTTAATATCTTATAAGATATTTTGAGCAGCTTATAAGTTCACCCAAACACCCTCTAAATTGTGGACAATTCATGCAGCTCATTTTGTGTGTGTCTATTGGAAAGGTATAACACAAAGAGAAAGCAATCCCGACAAAATTAAGGTGTGATCCCACTAATAATCAAATAGATTTGATGATTGGAAATTCTTATCAACTTGCTTTATTATATCAAATTAAATAAGCAAAAATGTGTCCTCTACCTAAACGTAGAAGAATTCTTTGGGTCTCACATTATTTTAGTCGAATAAACTTTGGAAATGGATCCAAATTTTGTATGTTGATTTCTACTTTAATTGTTGGAGTCCACATAGCCAAGTAATTGTAAATACCCAATTAGGTTCATGCGTCTTATTCAATGTCTTCTCCTTTTTATCGATAATCTTTTGGTTCAAATATCTTATTATTGTCTGGGGTTAAAGAATAGACAACAATATCACACTATAAATCTTATTAATTAAAAATTAGTCAAAATTAAATAATTAAATGACCATAGGTATATGATTAAATAATCTTATTTTCAAAATGTGTTTTTAAGAACTTATATATCTTCTCCCAATAATATATATATTTTCTCTTACTATTGTCATTATTACTACTTCTCTATACTTTTAATCTAGTAAATCCTACATAATCATTGATAATGTTTGGTTACATTTTATATATTTTGTACTATGTGTTTTGGGAAAATAAATTTTGAAATTAAGTGAAATTGGGGAATATGATGAATTTTTGTTTATATTTTGGAGAATAGTCAAATCAATACTTTTTTTCTTAAGTTTTTGAAATAAAAATGGAATTGAATATTTTTTTTGTAGTAAAAATAATAATAAAATAATATATATATATATATATGTACATGTATTAGAAAATGAGAAAGTTTGGGGGATAATGAATAGTAGAAGAATGTATTTTGGGAAAATTTAGGGCTTGTTTGGTAGCATTTTGGGTCATTCTCCCAAAATATTTTGGGATTTTGGGAGAATGTATTTTGGGTAATGAGATTGAGAAACGTGATAATTATTTGTTTGTATTTTGAGAGAAAGAATTGGGAGAAAATAGTTTGTTTATTTGTATTTTGGGAGGGACAAAATGTCACATCAATGAATTTTTTGTTGAGTTTGTGAAGTGCAATGAGTATTTTAAAATTATTTGTATGTGTGTATATATAGATTGTGTCAGTGGTAGTATATATATTTGTAATGATAAAGAATATGTGGTGCCTTGGAAATAATATGGAGTTGGAATAGTAGACATTTTTTAGGAATAAATTGTATATTTTGGGAAGTGATATTGGGGAATGTGATTGTTTAGTAGCATTCTCTCAAAATAAAATTATTCTAGGAAAATGTAACCAAACATATGCCTTCCTTTTCTTCCAAAATAATTTTTAAAATGACCAAATTATCTTTAAAATTAAACTGACAAATGACAAAAAATCTCATATTCTTTACATTATAATCATTACCATCACATATACATATATTTACATATCACAATATTTTATTACTCTATTATAATAAAAAATACTATTAAAATCCATTTACATTTTCAAAAATCAATAAAAATACATTAATTTGACTGCTACAATAGAATTTGTCTCCTCCCAAAATAATAAAAATGCATTGATTTGACTGTTGTAATAGAATTTGTCTTCTTTCAAAACATAAACAAATATACCAATTTTTTTCAAAATAATTTTCTTACTATTCTCAAATTATAAACAAACATACATCACATTCTCTAATACAAATTTTACATTCTCCAATCCCATTCTCAAAACTCATTTTTCCAAAATATATAATCCAAAACATATAATTTATAAACAAATATTACCTTAATTTGACGTTTAGGAGAAAAAAAAGAATATATATTTAGTTATATTTTGATAAAATAAAATTATTGTGCCAAAATGTAACCAAATATCTCCATTCCAACGATTTATTCAATACAAATTTATTTTTAATTCATTTTACTAATTATTTTTTCAAATTTTAAAATAACTAAACGGACCCTTAAATCTGGCCCCGCGGATAGGTTCCACGTCAGATCTTTGGCATAATAATAAAAGTTCCCAACATAACAGCGACTATCCACACACCATGTGATGCTGTTGGGATCCGGACAGGATCCGGAGAAGCAGTCCAGCTGTTACGAATCTAACGTCTCAGAATATTCCACGTCAGCACAGCCGCAGCATTTCCTGTCCCCCCACCGCAACCTATCCGTACCCCAACTACAGTACCACACCCATAGTCGGATAGTCCGACGTACACCCCAAGTATAAAAGTGGAAAAGAGCATGGGTGTCCTTACCTCTTCACCACCCATGCCTATGGATATTTCCCTATCATCATCTCACGTGATCGTCCCATCCATAAATGCGTGTATTTTTTTTTCAAAAATTTTATATTACCTGGTCACGTGACCATCCCCATGTACGTATTTGCATACGTGCGTGGTTAAAGTATGTGTATATTTTAAACTTTAAAGTACGTATAGAATTTTACATACCTTGGGGTGCACATTATTAATTAGTTTTTTGGATCTAAATTATTTAGTTATTTACGTCGCTGATACTTCCTCTGTCGAAAATGTTTAACTTGATCCAAATTTTCAAGTGGAGAATTAGAAATTTTAACAATGATGTACTTGGCAATTTAACATTGCAATAATGTGTCTATTTGATGTGTATGATATCGAATCATCAAACAATTAAGCATAAACGATAAATGAATATAAGATTTAATAAGTTTCGATTTCGATCGAAATTTATATCTAGTGAGATGCAAAGAGAATAGAATTTCACTATATTCAATTAAGGATACATAAATTTTTTTGTTGCAATTCCAATCTCACTACATTTGACTATGTTTTTTATTCAAATCTAATTCCAATTACATCTGCATAGTGTTTATTCGTTCGAAAATTATTCATAAGAATGTTAAAGATACAGTTTTAGGGTTTTTTTAAAAATAATATTTGTTAGAATAATGTCACAATAATTGACCGATTTGATGATGATTATAAAGCGAAATTGCCAACGGATTTAAATAGAAAAGGACAACTACAAGCAAGATCTAGTATGATGTAAAACGAATAAAATTTCACTAAATTCAATTAAGGAATACAAAGATTTTAAATTGCAATCTCAATCTCACTATATATGGCTCTATTTATATTTTTTTCGCTCATATTTTATTTTAATTGCACTAAAAATGTTTCACTAAATTAAGAAACGATTCTCCCAAAAACACTCAATGTACGATAAGTTTGTTAGAAATATAAAAGCCTTACATTGTTAAAAATATTTCAAAATAATAAGAAAAAGATAAGGAACGAAGAAAACTATAAATAACTTTTGTTCTATCCATTTGTCATGGTTGCATGCAACACTTTGCTTGCAAATCTTATTTCTCAACCATCATCATAGTCACATCATGTGCATGCATGATATGCATACATGACACATCCACCATGCATCCCATGCATGCGCTTATATGATTGACATTATATAATTTATATGGTCATGCATGCTGATCCGCTGTTGTCCGTTGGGAGGGGGCCGGGAGTACAAGTAGGCCACGCAAGTGGGGAAGATTGGGCCGAACCGGCCTTTTGCTTTGTCTTCCCGCCAGAGGCGCTGGGCGGTGTCCCCACCGCCCCGCTTTTTCGCGCCAAAATCTTTGGGTGACCTCTAGCCAGACCGCGACACGTGTCCCCATTGTTCCAGTATCCGCAGTAAAATACACATTAAAAATAATAATTTTAAAAAGGATTTTAAATATTTAATTTTGTTTTTAATATAAATTTGATCAGCGCATTACAGTATGAAATGCGACTTTTTTGGTGCTCTTTTTCTGACTTTCTACCGAGGGTATTCGAAGATTTCATACTTGTACGTCAAAGTTTGTACCTCTTATTCGGATCTCCAACTTCTGTTTCGGGTTAATTGATCCGATTTGGATTTTTTGATCCGTCGGCTTCGTCTTTTAGCCGAATCCGTGACTGATTATGAGTGACTCGGCTTGCATGTCAATCAGTCAAAATCCTTTATTCTTCGCTTTGGAGATTTGCTCTAATAAGTTGGTCAATTCCTTGTTGCTATTTTCTATGGAAATGTTTTTGTCTAATTTTTTCCTTTTCTTTTTGCTAGTTATTTTATCAATTATAGAGGGTGAAATAATTAAATTTACTAATTAACCATTAGCTTTTGCCAATCAACTTCGATTGAAATAAACAAAATTCTTGTTTGTAGTGAAATTCTTATTCAAAATTTATTATAATGATGATATTAACTTTTGTACTTGAAAATTGATTACAAATGTTAAATAGATCAGTACAACAAATGTGTTGGTAATCCTGAAATATGAATTATCAAAGTTACATTAATGTAGTGTATTCTTTGTGGCCGAATTATAATTTTAGATCAAACCTTTTGTCAAGAGGATAGATGGGGCAATTCGAATGATATTCATTGTACATTAAATTTTCAATTCACTCGTGAGTTTAGAGTAATTTGAAGAACCACAATGATTCTTCTTATTTTTTAGCCTATCCTTATATGAGCATCGAAAAAGAAAAGTGAAAATTACATAAGGAAGCAAACATTCAATGATCTAGGTAGCTAGGTCAAGTCATGATTAAGCCGACTCATAATTCACTTTTAATACGTATTTGATAGTTCAACTATATAAATGTTATTTGTGGTTGTATTTACAAATTAGGGAATCTCCAGTGGAGCGGTGAAGCACATAAAGATCGGAAAGAACACCAATAACAAAAGCATTCTACTTGAGCAACACTGACACTGAAAAATGAAAGGTAGGGAAGCAAATGAGATTAGATACCCTGTAGACCTATAGCTTGATCCATTGTTATTCTATATAATGTATATTTGAGGATCTGCGGTCGTTGATTTATGTGCTATTTGTTAATTATATATTTTTTTACATTATTATTGACATTGTCTCAATTATTAATTTGATTCATCCGACGATGGTGGACATAATGTGATTGAACCTTTTATTAATGTTTGTTCATTGTGAATCCCAAGTGGTAATGAACTTGAAAAGTCTTCGGTTATATTCTACGGCTCGAGATAATGCTAATTATTAGCAATGATGGAAGTTTGGGATCAATAAAGTTAAGTATACAGTTAGATATTGTGATAGCTTCACAATTCTTTCTAGACCAAATTATTGTTTTTCCCTTTTCCCTTTTATTGCAGCTAAAAGAATTGAAAAGAAAGAAAGTAGACATCATCATTTGTTGAAACAAAGAATTGCCAAAAAAAATAATTAATATTGATAGAATTCAATTTGTTAATTTCCTAAAGTAATATCATAAAATTTAACGATGTTATTTGTAGAAGTTATTATTATGTTAATGAATCTTTTTGATATAAATGTTTATTTGAGGAGTATTTTTTTGTGGTTTTTATGCTTTGAGAGGTAATAATAAGATTGGAATTTGAAAAGAAAGATATTTTCCTTCCTTCAGAATTTTAAAAGGGAAATTGAGATGAACAATTTATTGAATTTTTAAATTTTGAAATTTGAAATCATCTTTTTCTATATAATTTATTTGAAAATGAAAGGTAAGGTTTATAATGGATCGTAGATAAAATTTACCCCAAATGACTATTAAATATGAGTAGTTGACATATCTTGATGGTTTGAGAAATTTACAAGTAATATTAAGGAATTAACGAAATCATTGAGCCAAAATCACTTTAATTATAGTAAAAAAAATTATTTTGAAATTACATATTGATATGAGATAGCCCAACAGATCAGCTCAACAAGCTATCGATCTCAGAAAAGGCCCCCAGGCCCACTTAAGATGCACGGTCCAACGTCACTTTTAGACCTAATTGGGTTGGATCACTCAACTACAGTCGTTTGGTCGAGCGGATGGCCATCGACCACACATAACGAGAGGCTTCAAGCCACTTCATCCGTTCAACCATCCCTCTGGTCGACCGCCTTGTCTATTCGATGATTGTCAACCAAAGTGTCCACTATGGCGTTGACTTATATCCTTATTGCATTTAATATTCTGGCAAGCAGTATGCCTCCGCATTAATGGGGCGTGCCACCTGATACAGTTTCTGCCATCAACTTTGGTAAGGAGATATCTACCTAGAGTACTACTCACCTGAAAAATAGGAAATGATGCCACCTGAAATAGTATCGGGATTGAAAATGACCAATAACCCCCAGACAAGAGCAAGAGCTCTCTACACTTGATAGCGCATCTTAAACATATTATCCACTAGGAAAAGACTATAAATACCTCACTGTCAGCCACACTCCAGGTAATGTCAAATACACTACACGTTCATACTCTTTTGTTCGATTACCCTATTTCGACCAAAACTAACTTGAGCATTGGAGTGCCTTTACCGGAGACACCTTGGCTAGTTTGATGTTTACTATTTGTTATAGATCTTAGACATCGAGAAATACTGATGTTGGATCATTCGACATTCCTGATCAAATTAGCCCCAAAACAACCATTTTCACTAAATACGACTTTCAACATCATCATATATTATTAGAATTATAAAATTTGCTACTCATAATACACAAAATTCAAAATTACAATATGGAGATTACTTGTTGCAAATTGGCCAACTCATACATATCAATATCAATAAATTTAATTGACATAATCAGCGTACTATAAACTAAAACATTACTTATATACAATTATACAATAAAGTTTTATAAAACAATATATTATCCTAAATTTATTTTACACTTTAAAAATGATAAAAATAATTATACTTTGTTGTAAATTACCAACTGAGCATTTCAAAAACATCACTGAAACAAAACATCTACAATATTCACCAAAATTCATCATCTATAACGATATAAAATTTTCATAAGAATAAAAAATCGTTATTGGTATTTTTTTATATTTATTTTTGTATATCGAATAGATCATTACTTGTCATCGTTTTAAATAAAATAAAATAAAATAAAATAGCCACCGACTATGGTTCGTGAAAAATAATGAGAAACATCGGATTCCAAGGAATCAAACTAAGAAAAGTTGTTTCTTTTAAAAAATAATAATAAATAGAAACATGAAATGATTTAATATCCGAAACGTGCACCCCAAAGACATACACACAGAATGATCAGATTAAGTGATTCCGCGACACTGAAAGATGGGCTCAAGAAATCAGGTTCATTCTCCATGCGTGAATGGGTCCCACTTCTCCATCTACAATAGTTCCATTGTAACAGTACTAAAGAACACTGATGTTCCTCACGGGAATCATGGTCCATTCGTATTGCTGACTTAGATAAAATCTAGAATTAATGGGGGTTCGCCCTTGTCTTTATGGCGATTTTTTCAGTAGGTCCATGCCATCTCTCCAACCTATCTACACCCACTTTAACCAATTGGGAACGTAAATATCAACTCAGTAGTTGGAATGTAAATGAATCTAGTCCAGAATATAGTTTGAATTTAATGATAAGTCTTTAAGTTGAGTACTTGATTTGATTGTACGATGAGTTCGATTGGAAATGAACTTTAATTTTAGTGAAATATGTACATAGTTTATGACAAGGTTTTAAATTGCGTGCTATAAGTTTGATTAATTTTAGTGAGAAATATACACGTGTAAATAGTTAGCTTGAACTTTAAAATAATAAATGATGTTGGTAAATTCAAATATATTGCTGATAAAATTGAGTACTTCAATATTGTTGTTAAATATGCATCTTAAGGTTGCTAATGCTTGTAGTTTGCTTCTCCCCTTAGTCCATTTCTGAATGAAGTTGACTGGCATATATCTTTTAATAGGATACCTTCATCTGATATCTCAAGTTAATCGAGGAAGAATGTGGTAGTAATTCTTGTAGCTTTGTCAAGAATTACGATTAATGGACCGTATGTATGAGATTAATTGTATCAGAAGAGTTAGATTAAGCCACTTCAATCGAAGCTCACTTATAAATAGTTTACACTTTCACATTTACAGGTACGACAAATATCAGTATGTAGAGAATACTTAAGGACGTGAGGCAACTCTCTCTAAAAAACTCGACAAAATATCCCTATAACTTCAGGAGAATGTATGTGTGTGTATCCATAACTATATTTCTAGTTCTTTCCCATTCCAACTAGAAATTCAAATGAAAACTTGGGATAAATCTAATGTTGGAGCAAATGTGATTGGTAACACATGGCCAAACAATAACCAGAAGATTCAAATTTCTGAATATTCTTGAGAAAAGCATGACTGCTAGTCCAAGACTACAAAGCATTAATAGCAAGAGACTCACTTGGCAGTGTTTGAATGGAAAGGGATGAACAAAGCTTTTGGGCCATCTCCTCACCATTCAGAACCTTGATTAGCAATCGAAGTCAAAAGCTAATGATAGGAAACATCAATTTAAACTGTAATAACAATGGAAAAAAGAGGAAAACATTGGAAAGATGTCAATGAATCAGACAGAAAAACATGATAGATTATCAATGCTTGATTCCCATTTTCCAGGACATCGTGAACTTCTTTCCCACAGGCAACTCCAGCCCTTTAACCTCCACCATCACATTCTTCATCTTATCTCTACCCTCTTCAAGTTTCTCCGGATATTCATGTTCCGTCGAGCTGATTTCAATCTTGGAAGTATCTGTGACTGCATTTCCTCCAACCTCAATCTCAAAGGCACTTCCAATCCCTTGTAATCCTAGTACAATCACCTTCTCGACGATCAATCCTTTCTCCAAGGCAAACTTGCTTTCTTGAACATTGGACCAAACCTTAATCGTACCCTCACTAACTGTTGCATAGAAATCAATGTAAGTTGAGTAGCCATTTCCAAGTTTCATCTCAGGAAGCTCATCGTCGTCGAGGAAAAGATTCCCTTTAGCTTCTGCTGAGGTTGCACCAAGTGGGAAGGAGACTATCAGTGTAAAAGGCGTCGTTCTTGCTTCTTTGGAGATCAATCCACCCTGCTGCATTGGTATAATGGCGTTCTGATACAAATGCACGTTGATCACATGCAATGGTGCGTCAAGTGTGTAATAATGTGATTCTTTTGAGACAATAACCTTTGTCATATCAAACAGATTGTACCAGGTACCAGGTGGAAAGAGAGCTGTAACCACAGTTTTGGCTTTATGCAACACTGGGGACACCATCAAACTGCTCCCCAGCAGGAATTGTGTGCTTAATCCATACAATCTCGTCTCATTCGTGAAAGTAAAAAATAAGGGACGAGCAATTGGAGCACCAGTAGTATGAGCCTCATAGTTCAGTGTGTATAAATATGGTAGAAGCTTGTACCTCATACCAAGAGCATTTCTAGCAGAGATAGCCACTGATTTCCACCGATAAAGCTCCTGTCTAGTAGAATAGAAGTTTGCGTGGTCCCTGGAAAAGGGGTAGAAAGCACCAAGTTCAATCCATCTGTTGCATAGTTCTTCGGTCGGAGCTGGATAGAATCCACATATATCAGAGCCAACCATTGGAACTCCAAATATGCCAAAATTCAGCATTGTAGAAATTGAATATTTCAAATCATTCCAAGTTCCCTTGTTATCCCCCGTCCAATGTGCCGCATAATGGCCTGAACCAACGTACGTGGATCGTGATAGTATAAAGGGCCGCTTGCCCTCTATCCCCAGAAGTGCCTTGTGAGTCGCAACGGATTGTGAGAAACCATAAAGACTGTGTGCATCATACTCCAATACTCCATTATAGTGATATGCACTTGTTGCTATAGTTTTATACCCTATTGGAACCTCTATTCCAGAAGCATTTATCTTGTATGGTGGATCATCCCATCTCGTTTTTGTTATGTTCTTGCAGTCAAGACAGCAAATCCAACCAGGTCCAGTTCCATTAGGACAAATCCTGCCTTCTGGAAGCGTGCATAGTCCATTACAGAAGTTGGAAGCTTCATTCATGTCTATCCAAAGACCATCAACTGGCACAAGTTCATGGAAACGCCGAATTTCATCGCTCCACCAGTTGACAGTTTTAGGATTAAGGAAGTCAGGGAAGTTGACAGCTCCTGGCCAGACTTGAGCTAGGAAGGGCTTCCCCTCATACTTGATAAAGACATCATTTGCTAGGCCTCTTTGATAGACACCGTAACTCTTGTTAACACCAATTCCAGGATCAATTATGACTATGTATTTCATCCCTCGAGCATGAATTTTCTCCAAGAATGCTAACAGTTTTGGACGGGGGTAGTTGGTGGGGTTAAGGGTGAAGTCCTTGTGGCCATCCATGTGATCATCATCGTTCCAGATAACGTCAAGTGGAATTTTGGCCTTCTTGTAATTTTCGACTACGTCTTGAACTACTGATAAATTACGGTATCCCCATCTGCACTGATGAAATCCTGTAGCATTATGGAGCAACAGAATGGGGATATTAATGTCATGTGAGAAAGATCTAAATACCTGATGTGATTACTTCTTAACTACTAGAAGGTTATTCTACAATCCAAGAAGAGGATTATCATTTTTTGATCCATAGATATGGCCAGAGGTTTAAACGACACATGCTTCATATCCAATTTACTTGGTATTTCTCAAAAATCAGATAAGAAAACCATTTATGATGGATCAACATGCTTTTCCACCTAATCAAAGTAGGCTCAGTTAGCTAATTCAATAGTCTATATATAGCAGAGCAACTGTCACCACCGTCCTCCATCAATGCTATAAATACTAACACATATATTTCCAACACCCTTATGCAGAGCAGCAATCAATGTCAACATTATGAAGATTGGGAGCCCTTGCAGCGTCATATGAAAAGTTGTCTTAATTAAAGTGAACTACAATCTTTAATTTGAAAGGATGGGAGCACTGTAGAAAATGAAGTGAGTTGTCCAATGTACAGAAAAAGGAAAAAAAAAATGAAGGCCCTACAAAACTCGGAAATTTATTACTGGACCTAAAGATAAAGCATGCTGTGCTTTCCCCCCATGTGCTCGCCAACTTTATCAATGTCCAGTGGGTTTACCAATTTGAAGGACATGATAATATCAATGCTTTGTACTCTATAGACCCATTGCCCATATGAACAGAAACCGTACAACTATAAATGCTATCTACATCAACATTTTGAATTTTTTGTCCGAATATCTTTCTAATACAAAATTCATGCTTATTACCTAAGTTGGATCTAAATGAAAACCAAGTATTAGAACTGAGGAAAGAAAGAGATTGTTCAAGTTGTTCTAATTACAACTCATGTAGGGAAAACTATGTCTCAGTAGGGGACATAAAATGTGGAGGATGCTGACAAGAGATCTTTTATGGTGGTCTACTGGTTGGTTTCTACCAAGATTAATTAAAAGGTGACCTTTTGTTAATGATAAGGTAGAAAAGTACAAAAAAGAGCGAAAAAAGGAGAGCCACAGTAAACTTGATTCCAACTTCATGTTTCTATGTGGGCCTTGAACTTTTTTGACATTGTCATGATGCGAACAAAAGAACTTTCTATCAATTCTTTCAATAAGAAGTTCTTGCAAAACTTACCTTAGAGATTCTTACAAGGGGTGAGTTTTTCTTGGACACTCCATACTTTGTAAAAGGATTGGACTTTGTGTCTTGAAAAATAAATATATTCTTAATAGTTTCAAACTTAAAACATGTCTTCATGACTAACACATATATTTGGGTACACTTTACTGCACATTGTGAAAGGTGAAATTTTTGGATAGGCAGGAAATAAAAATATTCTTGATACATTGTAAAATGATGCTTTGTAAAGATACATTTTTCTCTCCTACTAATATGGTTTGGCCAAACGCAATTAATCCTTTTCTGTAGTAGGGCTTTTTGCTCTCTTTCTACTTCCTCTTATGTTGTCAAGTAATTTGATTTTCAAGATGTCTTTGGCTAAGCAACCTAAACTTCATTGCCACTGGTATTGTACTATAACTTAAATGAAAAATGAGAAATGCTGTTGACTGGGGGAACACGGGTCAAGTCACTGTCCTGGCATAATTTTCTAGTAGCTAAAATTACCGTCTTTAACAAAACAGCAAAAGCCTTCAAACAATTTAAAAAACCAACAAACACTTCAAATGCCAAACATAATTAAACAGAACTGACAATTTTGAAAAGGGGTTAAAGTCTAATAGAAACTTACCAAAAGCCCAGTAGGGCATTGCAGCTGGCCTGCCTATGAAGGCAGTGTACTGGTCAACAACAGCCAATGGAGAGGGACCAGAAAAGAAGTAAAGGTCAAAAACGCCCCCAATCACTTTATATGTCAAAGAATTTCCTCTGTAAAAGACATCCATCCCATTGCTGTTCAGCAGCAAGACTGCATGAGCAGAGGCCTTCCCTTGAACATTCCTCAAGTCCATATACACAGGGTGGGAACCATATAAATCAGCATTAAGATTAATGGCTGAGATATCAGTAGTATACAGCGTATAAGGATCATTGGGATAAAGTTTAATCCCATGGGGCTGAGTGTTCTCTCCCAGACCATACAAAGAAGCATCTTCAGGCAGTTTAGTGGAAATTTCAAGGTACTGGTCTTTAAAAACCAAATCACTATACGGGTCTGAATCCTCTGAGGTGGTATCAAAAAGGGTCTCCCCATTTGATTTTCTTTTCACAGAAAAACTAAAAGGGTCTGCTTTATAAGCAAAAATCAGCTCTTTTCCTTCATATTCTGCAGCTGTGGGTGTGGTGTATGCATTCTTTCTTGACCTACCAAGTGTTTGTTTCGAAGAAGGAGGACTTTCTCTTGGCAAAAGATTGTAAGGAACCTCCCATCTTTGCTTTTCAGCATCAGTAATATGAACCCTCAAACGGCTATCTGTTTCATGCCTGAGAGAAAGTGGAGAAGAAAAAACGAGAAAAGTTGTAAAAAGATGAGATTTTTACCAAGAATTTCAGCCAGTGAAAGCCATGCCATTTTAAAACATGAAAAATCTTACTTGACATAGAGCTGCAAGAGGGGAATATCAGGGCCATAAATATTATTTTTCTCCTTCACTTGAAGGTGGCCCACAAGGCCACCATTAGGAGACTCTTGAATGGAGATCAAACGGTAGCCTTTTCCAATTTTCTTTGGAGTAGAACTAGAAGAAGCCCAATCAACTTCAAGTGTACTTAGAATCAAGAGTACTAGCAAAAATCTGAGGAAAGAAGAAAATGACAAAGGAAAAGAAAAACAAAACAACATGATTCCGAATGAATTTTTTAGTGAATCACTTGTAGCTAGTGACTTTTGAGAAGGGGATTTGGGTATATAATGGCAAAGAATGGCATAGAGGGATATGATGCATGTGATATTGTGGATGAGTTTGACATGATCTCAGGCCATCTTTTGCATTTCCATGTGACTATGATGTTTGCTTGGGCCCCAAATTTTTCATACCCTTTTTCTGTGAAATTTGGTCCCAATTCCCATGACTAAGTTGCTCATTCTTTTGCAGTAAGATATTTTTTCTTGCTTTTGAGGATGGCTTAGTTTGGTGTCTCTTGTAGAGCCATTAATTCATTGGTTACTCATTCTTGCAACTACCAATCATGCAATCAATGTTGAGACTGGAATTTCAATATGCATGAATTCTGTATCAAAATTGTCTGGCAGGGATTTTTTTGTATGAGAAATTAGTAGTAGAATTGGTGTGCTATACAGTGTATGGAGACTGGAATCAAGAGTTTAGACTGGAGGAGGGAGGGAAGTTATTACAAAGAATTTCGTCGGTAGCACTAAAAATATTGAAAGAGACAAATACATTAATTTTTAGTTGAGAGACTTCCACTGTTCCTGTCTGCCCACTACTTAATTCATAGGAAATGATAATTTAAAATTTTAAGGAGACAAAATGGTGCAAGAATTTCCAAGGGATGGCTACGAGGGCCAACCCTCCTCAGCCCTATAAGATACATTTGACATATTTATATCAAATTAGAATAGAAAATTCTTATATCATTTACAAAGAAAAGATTAAGTGGAGATTTCATATATATAATGTCGAACTATCCTAATAATTTTAGAGAAATGTTTCAATTTTCGATTAATTTTTAGCTGTTTTGAAATATTTATAAGTGGTACTTCTACTTTTAATTCTTTCAAATTAAGTAGAAAAAAGCTAAAAGTTAAAAGTAATCATCACCTAACTTCTGCAACTTCTTGATATTTTTAACTACTATTTTTTGAAGATTTTCAATTTTTACTATAACTTCCTTATAAATTTTTAGTTAACTCTTGCAAACTTCCCATGTATGTTTAGTTGTATACCTAAGTTTGGTCCAAAGATAAATCACTTCTCTTTTACAACGTGACTCAAGTTCCACTGACATCAGTTCTAAGGTTTCCCAAAGCAAAATATTTGTCAAATACACTTAGGAAAGTGGTCACAGCCTCATATAATAAGGCTATCAAGATTGCCTTATTATTTACTAATGTATAATACTTCTAGAAATACTAAGTTATGCAATCTATTCAAGTATTATTGTCTCTCCAGGACTGGATTAATATGAAGAATGCAATAATTTATTCTTTAGTAGCAAATTATTAAGAGTGTCAATTCGAGTAGGTTGGATGTGTTCGGGTTAGATTGAGATATAGGTATAACATAAAAATGTCAAACCCAAATCCAAACTCAACCCATCCCGATGCTAAACCAAAAGGTTTAATCTTAATCTTACCACAAAAAAATCGAGTCATATTCAGGTCACCCAATAACCTGATAAGCCTAATCAACCCAACCTGGTCTATATATTTTATTTTTTCATATTTATAAATTTCAACATTATAATTGAATAGAAGTTTAATTGACTAATAAAATTTATAATTATACATAATCATTAAGGTGTAAGAAAGTAAGAAACATAATAACTTAAAAAATTTTCATGTCCATAATTACTCCAAATACAAAAAAAGTAATAGATCATTGTTCAATAAACAATTTTGATAACAATCATCAATGCAAAATTAACTACTAAATAAAAATTAAAGTCCAAAAATAAAAATATTAAATTAAAATTCAAAGATAATTTCAATGACAACCATCAAATCCAAAATCTTCTTTGCACCAACATCTACCATTAATTCATAGCCCAAAACTCTACAAAGAAATCTTCTTTAAATGTGTATTGGAAATTTTAAAATTTTTGAAATTTTGGATATAAAATTTTTCTTGGTTTAGATTATTGGATATAAATTTTTGAAATTTAAATTTTATTTTTAATTAACCAATTATTTTCGAATTGGGTCGAGTTTATTAGGTTATTGGGTCATCCGCTTATTGTTTTCGAATTTAACAGATTGACCCAAAACCAACCCAATTTTATTCTTTTTTCTTAGGTCAATTTCGTATCCAACACAATTTATTCCAAATCCAAAAACATCAAACCCAAATCTAATTTTTTTTAGGTGAATTATGATTGAATCATTATATTGTATTTGATTTTGACACCCTTACCAAAATATGTTTATTCCTTAGTGTCAAGAACCATTGTGAAATATATATTTCCTAATGTCTAGGGACTATTAAATAGTAAGAAATGACATCATATCAATCCCAAATCTAACTGCATTTATGAGTTACCAAATATTGCTCCATAGCTAAAGCATAAAGATCAGAATTTAATTACTCAAAAATAAAAATCAATTCTTATTCTAGCTGGCTATCACTAGTGGGCGAATTTTATAGTTCAGTTAAAATAAATTAAAATAGTTTTTAGTAAATAATTGATATAGCTTAAAACAAATTAATAAACATGGCATAATCTACATTAGGGTTATTGCATTCAGAAAAATAAGCTCTTTTATTTATACATATAAGTTTGTAATTAGTGATGAATAAATATATTGTACAATATTTTCAATTATAAGGTATTGTTCCATTAATATACGTAATGAGATAATTAATTTTATAAAAAGATAATTTATTAAAAAAGAGAAAATAATTTATATATAAGAAAAAATCCTTAAAATTCTCAACTCTACAAGACTTGGTATCAACATTGAAAAGGTAAAGTGACTGAAAAAGTTGGTAAGAGCTTTTATCGAGTTCTCATGCCAGGGTTTTGTCTGCCTTCAGGGGACAAGTTCTTCCCCCAAAGATTATATATTGGAAATTGAAAATTTTATTAAATTAATTATAAAAAGAAGTCCTATAGTTTTTAAAATGCAAATTGAATAACTGAAAGCCTTTATGCTATGTTTGGGTAAAAAAAAATATTGAGGAAAAAAAGAAGAAAAATGCAAATGTGCAAACATTAAAGCAGAGATTACATCATTTGAAGCACAAAAAAAAACAATTAATATTTTTCATATTAAAATTCAAAGTCCAAACATAGGGTTAGAGAAACAAGTCCTTAACTTTTCTCTAATAAAAAAAGTTGTGAAATTAATTATATTGGAAATTTGTGACAATCTTTTTGAAACTTATCTTTAGCAAAGTTAGTCCCTATCTTTTTGAGCTTATTCATAGTTTTCTGTGTCACAATATGGATATTGGCCCATGAGTTTATCCATGGGCTTAATGTACCATCCACAAAAATGGACTGGATTGAACTTATATGATTTGGTCTAACTTTGAACTTAAATCTTTGTTATGAATATTTTTTTTAAAGCCAAAAGAAGAAATTTTATTTCAAACCAATAATAACTATACTTGAAATAAATGTAGGAATATGATCATCCCATATATAACATTCAGTCATAAAAATTGCAGCCCTAACAACACAATGAGTTGTCTAGTTCGCTAAACGTTGAACAAAACTAACACTACAAGATGTAATCTCCGAGATAAGAGTTCACAATTTGCCAACGCTGCATGAACCTTACCGATATGTGGAACAACCATAGGCAGGGCAAACTCTCCCTTGATCATCCCTTAATATAGCCCTTGAACCGTAGGATGAATCATTCTTAACTTATTTCGTAAGTTAATATCAAATACAACTTATATTACATTACTACATCTGATTCTATCAAAAAATTAGGTACAACTACGAAAAAGTTGCTACGTAATAAATTTCAATGCTATACCAATAAAGTTTTCGTAGAAGATGTAATTCTTATAAATAACAAACAACAAAAATTACTAGCTATTCATTATTCAACTATAATCGACTTCTTAGCTAAGATTGTTGATTTTATAACATTAATTATAGGTCGATCGTGGTTGATTTCTTAATTTTTTATTGCAAAAACAATGAAAATATATGCAAACCTAAATTAATTTTTGCCGTCTTTGTATTGCTTAATTTTTTTTTTAATTCTTTTAATGAATTAACAAAGGACCAAACTAAGTACAATAATTGAGAAATCAAACTAACTTCTTTGCCTGCCAAACAGTGCCAAAGAGCCGTCCGAATAAAGAAGAGGAATTATTGGTCTTTGTTTGGGGAAGGTTAAAACTAAGTCGAAGTGGGGAAACCTTCAAATGAAATTTTATTTTTTAAATTGAAAAAGAAAAATTAAATGAGGAAATCAGTCAGCTTGCTAACACATCAGAATGACGTGGGAAATTTCCAATTTTAAAAAAAGAAAAAAAAAAATAGTTTTACTGTACAAACATATTTTTCTAAATTAAGTTTGAATTTTCAATTTTAGAATTCGTAAATATATATTTTAAATTATACAAAAAGTAATGGATTAGTTTGAAGGATGATAAAATTTTGTTTTTTTCTATTTAAAAATACTCTCATCATATAATTATAGTAAAATAAAATGTTTTATACTTCTTTCGAAGGGTGGCATATGTTTAATTATGATTATTTTATTTAAAAAGAAAGTAAAAAAGATTGGGTCAAAATACTAAAAGGCCTTAAACATTTCCTTTTAACCTTTTCGACCAATTTATTTTAAATAATGACTTAGTGCCGTAGATTTTCATCTCTTTCTTTCTTTATATTATTTTTTAAGCGAACGATCTTGACAACTTATGACATAGAGCCAGTGCCGATCCAATTTGGGTCCAACCCGACTCGGGCGATCGAATCCGACCCGAACACATTGCTACACTCAAATGTATTTTGTTTAAACTGTCAGAATATCGTCATGTGGCTTGCTAGCTAATAATCAGATATTATGGATACAAATAAGTTGAACTAAGCAGAGACTTGACCATTTTTTTCAGAATTGAGTTCGAACTCAAATCAAATGAATCAAACTCGAACTCAAGCTCAACGAGCTTAAAAAATTGAGCTCAAGCACTTGTTCGGGTTGGGCTCGGCTCGATTCATTAAGCTTAAACTCATAATCAAACTATAGGTTCCAACTCGACTCAAACTCAACCTCAAAAGGTTAAATTATTTTATAAAAAAATTTTAAAATTAATATATTTTATTTTGTTATATTTAAAATTAGCTATAGGCTCAAGTTCAAGCTCAAAAGGTTAAATTATTTTATAAAAAAAATTTAAATTAGTATATTTTATTAAATTTTTTTAAAATAAAAAATATAGGATCGCGAACTTACAAGCAATAATTATTTGACTCAAGTTCAAACTCGAGCTCAAACACTTTTCAAACTAGCTCATCAAGCCCATGAGCTGATTTGATTCATTTGCATCCCTAGATACTACTATAATACTCCACTCCACATTTAATAGGTATGGTTCACTTAACTTTCCACTTTTAAATACCCAACACTCCTTACTCAATTTCAACCTCTCGATCTTACTTGAGTGTCACAGATTTTTTGCCAGGCCCTTTCGGTGATCCTAATAACTATGTGATAATTTTAGATCACAGTAGGTAATATGACTTGAAGAGCCGAACTGGGTTCGATTGACTTGATGAAAGATTAATTTCAACCCTAATCATAATTGTTATCGTTGTTGCTGATTATAATGTTATGAAGATGATATCACAAAATTAGAAAATAATTAAACGAGCACATAGAATTCCACGAATGGTAAGAAAAAAAATTTATTACTTTAATTTGAATGGAAGGTATAATGACATTTACACTTGAATTTATGTGGCAAGAAAACAATTTTCATATTGATGTATTTATATATTTTGAATGCAAAACAAGAATTTAATCATCCTCAACAAAAGAAAAGTTCAACGATAAATCAAATATTTATATTCTTCTCTACATAAAATTGACACCAATCACATGAATTGCTAAGAGAAAACAACACACATGCTAAGCAATCTTCGTTGTCTTTGTTTGGTCTCATGATCTCCTCCACTTGAAAAATTAGGCATCTATTATGGTCCACTTGTTTATTGATTCTCTTTTCCTAATAATTGTAAGGAAGACTTTGGTGCAATATTCGAATGGGTAACAATTTTTTACATAAATGAGTTTGTGGCCATAATTTTATTGAGTCGCATTTACTTAACATATATAAATTAATGCGAAAAAAGATAAAACACAAAATTTTATTTTTAAAGTGAATAAAATTTGCAATCGTTTTAATCTTTTATTATAGTTTGATTCGCAATATTGAATACAAAGACATGTACTTTCCTCAATTACCCTCCTTCCCAATTAGTTTTTCATTGAAAAACGGGGCATGTCTAAAATTTTAAACAAAAGACTGATATTATAAAATTTAATAAATACTTAATTGTGTAGACAGAATGAACAGCTTTAACTTTAAGTCAGTCCATAAATTTAATATTCTTTTATATATATATATACGTATATGTTAGGAATTCATTAAATTTAAATTTTCAATCTCACATTTTATACGTAAAATTTATATTAGTGGAATAAAGTCCATTCAATTATTATTTAATATTTGATATATAATAATATTATAATAAATACTATTAAATAACTTTATTTTTCATTCTCTTACAAATCAAATATCGTCTTAAATATTAATCAAATTTTAAATTTATATTAGAAAATACTAATTACTTTATTGATGTAACAATTAGTATGTATCTTTTTTATGGAGAATAATTAGTAGACATATGGTGTCACTTCCATTGTCAAATCGTACGAGACTCTTCTTCCTAGTTGTGGGTCAAATCTATTTTCACTCACCAAAAGAAAAGATATTTTTTAAAGAATAAATCATCATGCATAATCACTTTATATTTTTTAATTTAATATAATACACGTATAATATTTATTTTTTAATTAATTATTTTTATAAAAAAAATATTTAATATATATTATATATTTATGTAATAAAATACAAAATAATGCATAAATTAAAATAAAAAATTTAAATAGTACATCTTCATATTACATCATCATGACATCATCCTAATAAGAACCGTTTAAATAAATTAGGTTTTCCGTCATACCTTAATCCTCACAAACCCCAAACTAAAAGCTTTTGCTCTGTATCTTTGAAGCATCCGAATTTAGTATTATTATTTTGTAATTTTCTCAAAGAAGAAAAATTATTTACTCCTTTAGTTCTTTTGCGTATTATTCTATGGAATTGGAGAAGAGAAAACGGCAAGAAGACGGAGAAGCCAACGGAAAGAGAGGTAAACCGCAGGAAGATGACGGCGGCGTGAAGAGGCCGGTGGCGCCGGCCATGCCTGAGGATGAAGAGGTGGAGAAGTTCTATGCTATATTGAAGAGAATTCAGGTGGCCGTCAAGTACTTCCAGAGGCGTGACGGCGTCAGTTGCAGCGACGGTGAGTCGACGGCGAAGCCACCCTGGAGCCCATCATTCGAACGGGAAGATTTTGTAAGAGTTAAGATAGACCCGGATAGTTCCGAGGAAAATCAGATTCGGGATTTGGATCTTAATTCTGACCCGATTTCTGATGTTTCGGGTTCTGTTTAAGCTTGTGGGTTTGGTTGTATGGATATATTATTAACAATTAATTAATCAGTTTGAATTAACTCTGCGTGCTAATTATGAGTTTATGATCATTGAAATGAAGATGGTTCAACCATCAATTCCTTCTTTTCTTTTTATGAATTAATTTTGGATATGAATTAAAAATTAAAAATTAAAAATTAATTGTGGGGATAGATTTCATGGTTTTTGCAACTTCTATAATTTGAGGTAGATAATAGTTCTTAATTTATTTAAGTAATATATTTCACTAACCATAAAAATGTATCACATAATTATGATATTTTTCCATATGATATTTCTCTAAAAAATGTTTATCATTCAGCATTTTTGCTAAAAAAGAATTAGTAGTTAATATCATAGAATTACCAGTATGTAAAAAAGTACGGACATGGTATGTTACCATTATCATGGAAAGACTTCATTAGATTTTTTCTTTTTTTCTTTTTTCAATTTATATACATATATCAAGAATTTGTTAATTTTAAATATTTGATCTCATACTTCATGTTTAAGATTAACACTGCCATATCACATGACCGCTCAGTAATAAGATTTGAACTGTATCTTTTCGCAGTACAATATTAACAAAATCCGTGTAATATGTTTGTTTCTGACTAGAATAAGTGAAAATATTTCACTGTAAGATCAGGTTGGGTCCGTCAACTAAATTTAGATTTAATATGAAACTCACACCAATTTGTTTATGTTTCTTTATTTTTCTATTCATTCTTAAGCGATTGGAATTTATATTGCAGACCTTACACACGTATTAGATGTATGTTAGTATTACTCGACTAATTAAGCTATATAAGTCCATTCCAGAATATGAAATTGAATTTTTATTTAGTATCATAATCTTTAATTTGAGCTCGATAAATTTAATACTTTCCCTAGCCATATACCAACAAACTTTATTGCATTTTGGCTTGAGCCAAATTGGAGTAATTAAAAAATCAGTTAACTGTATTAGAATTACAAGTAACTCAAATTCAACCAAGTGCTGCTAATCCAAATATGTTTGTCCGAACAAAATTCGACCACACGATCAGCCGAAGAAATTTCTATATGGATTAGTTCCGAAGAAATGAAAGACGATGGCTAAGTTATCCGGCGTATAAACGCATGGCAACGAAACGGGTTTGGAGTGGATTTGGTCAGATCCGGAATCCATCCCATATGACAATTATTGTAATTAAAATCCATCCCGCTTTGCCTTTCATTTGATCTTACCTCGCCCCTTGTCTTCCATTTGGCCCGAACCCGACGGGTCTAATCCATTTAACTTGGTTTTTTTTATATATTTTTATATTTTTTGATTTTTTTCACTTGATTCACTCGTTGCAATATGAAATCTAATCAAAGTTAGTTTATAGAATGGCAAATTTGAATGAAAATTCCATGAAAAAGTCATAAACTTTTAAGTTTTAACTAATATTTAGACGTATATATTTATATATTTAATTATTTATTATTAAATCGGATGGGTTTAATAAAATCCATAGCTTGACTCAAACTTAGCCGAGTCCTGAATATTTGGATTTAGTACCTACCTCAAAATTCATTTAATTAGTAATCTTGAACCCTTCCCATTCAGAGCGGTGTCCCGAATTACCTGAATCCATTGTCATGCCTAAGTGTACCGCCAAGAGGCGGTTGAGTTCAGAACGATCCTAGAAATGGACTTCTTTTGGTAGTAATGGACCTTGGATGGATTTAACAAAATATGCCAACGTAGTATTCTGGGCCCAAACTTTTGTTTAGTAAAACTTGCTACTAATACTTGGAGGCCAAAAGATGGGTAGTTGCTGGTAATCTTGGTTGTTTTTTCTTTTTCTTTTTCTTTTTTTAATACTAAGGATCGTTGGATGCGGTCCCCATGTGTATACGTAATTTTTGAGTTTGACGTACTTTTATTTTGAAAAATTTTCATTCAAAAGAGTTTTGGGTATTGAGAAGAGAGAGAATTAGTGTGGAAGGGAATCATGGATATTGGAGAGAGGAAGAGTTAATCGGGAGAATGAGTTAGGAGAGTGAGAACGAGTGAAGAGATTATACTTAAATTATGAATAAAAGTTTATAAATTAACGTAAATTTATTTCCTATTTTATAGGGGTATTTTGAATAAATAATATTTTGGTGTAACATAATAAAGGAACTTTTCTTCTTATATGCTGTAGATTAATATCAGTAAGCCAATTAACTAATTTAGTGGGTGTTTGAATAAGCTTATAAGCTCCTCAAAACTTCTTATAAAATGTTTTAAAACTTATAAGTTGATCAAAAATATTTAATAATTTTAAAAAAAAAAGAGTTTATAAGATTCTAAAATAAAATTTTAAATTTTAAAAATATGTTAGTATGTTAAAATTAAAAAGATAAAATTAACAATTTATTTTAAAAATAAAATTTAATTTTTTATAAATTTTAAAAATATCTTATAAAATATAAAAAATTATAAAATATTTAAAATAAACTTAGCCAAAACACCCCCTTAATCACATGAATTGTTAAAACCCACAATTGTGAATGAATCTAGTTCAATTAACGAAACTGGGATCGAGCACTATAAAAATATGTGCACCATTAGGTCATCCAAAATATTCCTTTTTTTTTTTTCCCACACACATACAAAGAGGGGGGAGGGGGCTAACACACGCGGTTATGTAATTGTAGGGTTTTGAATATTATAAAACTTTGCTCAATTTAAATTCAATTCGAAAAGTACTCAATTAAATATAACAACTCAATTTTAACAATAATGAAATTGAATTCCAGTAAAGAAATACAATTTCTCCCATCCAATCACTAACAATCACAAACTAATAACACTTTACAGTCAAATATTTAAATAGTAAATAATAATTTTTAATTCATTATAAATCAATTTAGAGTTAAATTATTCAAAACTAACATCAAGTTATAAATTAAAAATGCAAAAAACATAGCATATTCAAACTTTTAATTTCAGTCATACCTCTTCATTGTTATTTTCTTCTCCAATTGAGGTTTGGTGGAAAAAATAAATACCCAAAAATATTAATTCATACAAGATATGCATACATATATACCCTTTTTTTCTCTTTCCTAAAAATTTGGATCAGATCAAGTCGAGTTATATTGACCCGACCAACCCAATAATACCATATCAATTTGTATTATGTTATCATGTCGTGTCGAAAATTGTCACCCTAATTGATGCCATCAAAGTGTAAGACTCTACTTACTTTTGTCTTAGAAATTTGTTAATCCATAAATGTTATAATATTTTATGATGGATGTTAATGATGTAAATGACACTTATAATTCATTTATTTAAAGATTGAAAGAAAAAAAAAATACAATTCAAATCCTTAGAAACAAATTTTCATTAAGATCTTGAACTAAAACTTTAATATTTTTTAATGCTAATTTATGTATGTCCAAATTAATGAGGTTAAATCCCTATAATTACATGAAGAAGAATCACCAAATGGACCCCTTTCACCCAACCAAAAACCAATGTACCAAAACCCATAAGAAAACATAGGAGGAAACTACCTAGGAAACAAATTGTCATAAAAGTTTCATCGTCAAGTCTTCTTTTCTTTCTTTGTGGTTTTGCCTTGAAGCTACCTAACCAATTTCATTGTAATAAGCTTCCTATCCTCTTCCTGCCCTAATTCTACCTACTCTTAGATGGTTAGATATGCACATTCCAATTCACGAGTTTATTGTTGTAGTCACACAGCCTACGCGTTCAAGTATTTCTTTACATCTTTCCTTTTCTTTTCTTTTTTAAATTTTTTATTTTAATGAAAATTATTACTTTACATCACCAACTCTATGTGATAATAAAATGTGTATTGTTGAAACAAAGTTAATAATTTATCACTCAAGATTAATTATGGTTGATGCTGAAATCCGTCGTTAGATACGAAACACTAACTCTACAAAATATTGTTTCACAATTAATACGTAATGTAGGGAGTTTTGTCTTTATAAAAGATTGCCTTAACAGTTGAGAGAGAACAACTTATAAATTGATTGAAATTATCGACACATTTGATATAGTATAAGATATAGAGAATATCTGGATGAGTTTATAAGCTTCTTGAGAAACTTTACAAGATATTTAAGAGCCTATAAATTATGATAAAGTGTTTGGTAAAATTTTTAAGAAAAAAGCCTATAAGCTCGTAAAATAAGACCTTGAAATCTTATAAAGTCTTGAAAAGAAACATAGAGCTTCTAATTTATTTTTAAGATTTTAAAAATTACTTTAATTTTTATCATATTAATTACAAAATTATTGTTACTAATATTTTATAAGTTCAGGATCTTTCTATGTCAAATACTTCAAGTGCTTGCTTTTAAAATAAGTCTAATATTTTATTATAAGTTCCAATAATATTTTATAAGATGCGGAAACTTATAAAGTTTTTTTTAATAAGTTTAGTCAAGCTCTTTTTTGTAATAATTATATTTTTTTAATTATATATACATTTATATTAAAAGTTTATATAAATTCAAATCCCAAATTTCACACATATACGTATAACAGCAATATTACCTGCCAACTTATCACTCACCAGCATCATAACTTAATTAACAAAATATTCCACTTATCCTAATCCCATATCCTAATTTTGGTTCCAGAAGAATATAAACAGACTCCTGACCAAAGTGGATGCCTATGAATCAGCTTGATTAATTATTCAACAAGGTCAAGAATTGCATATATACTGTGGTGGAACTCCACTAAGATGAACATAAATTGGAATAATGTTTGACTATTAATTATCAAAACATAAGAGGAAGCTGTCAACTTTTGACAAAGCCCAAGAAAGAAAGGAATTCTTTTTTTTAAAAAAGAAAAGAAAAAAATTCTTCTCATAAGAGTGGTGAATAATTCTGAAAATATTTGTGATGGAGACAAATGGATGCCCCCACCCCATATGTATATTGTCCCCATCACTTTTGGTAATATCTGGCTAATGTTGTTTTTGTTCATCAAAACAAAGACTTAAAGTTGGATATGTGTTGGCTCCAATTTCTTGAAATTTAAGGGCCCGTTTGGTTTTATTTTTATTTCTAATTTTCATTGTCATTATTTCTAAAATTTGAAAAGTTAGTGAAAATGAGTTTGTATTTGGACAGATTGTTGGAAAAATAATGATTATGTTAGTTTTAATATGTTGTAAGTGAAGAGAGATAGAAATAATAGAATAGAGAGAGAAGACATTGAGCGAATATATAAGGTTATTGGAGAATGTACTTTGAAAATGAAAATGATGTTGAATGAAAATACGTAAAAGTGGTATGTTTTATTTTTTAAATAGTATAAAATGTGAAAATAAGCTTTGAAAATGAAACCAAACGGGCTCTAAGCTACCAACAAATCATGCTTATAATGTGAATATATGTCAACTAGTGAGGAGTAAAGTCTTCTTACCCTCTTGGAAACGTTTTTACATGGGAAAATGTCTTTGTCTGTATGAAATGAAGTCATTACAAAGGAAAGGGAAAAGGACAAGAAAGTTCCTCTCAAGAAAGAGATTTTTTTTTAATGGGGTTGTCTCCACAAGTAAGGAATTGGGATTTTCAAAAGTGGAGTGGGAATGGCTGAGGTTCAAAGAAATAGAAGAATTCAGTAAAACTGACATTGAAAGAATTTAATCCAAGACATTATGGTTGGTCAAATGTGGAAATATGTTGCTTCGGGTAAACTAATAATTGCATTTGAATGGGTTATTAATTTTGAATGTGTACTTTTGTTATTTTATAGGTTGAAATTATGGCTATTCTAGAAATAATGGTGCGTAACGCAATATTGTTGCTTTTTTCAAGACTCTACAAACTATTGATGGGGTTTATTTATACATTTGGTTTGTATTAATTAGGATCATTTCTTTTTAAAATATAGGGTTTTTTAAATTTTTTTTGAATAAACTAATTAAAAGATCTTATAAGTTCGTGCAGTTCATAAGATTTTTTTTGAGCATATAAGATATTAAATCTTATTATAAAAAAAAACTCCTGAAGTGTTTGGATAGAATTGAATTTCAGAGCTTATAAAATGTTAGTAACGATAATTTTATTATTAACATGGTTAAAATTAGAGAAGTTTCTAAGATTTTAAAATTAGGTTAGGAACTTGTCTAAAAAAAACTTATAAGATCTTAATATTTTATTTTAAAAGCTTATAAGTTGTTTTTCAAGAAAAAAATTGCTAAATGTATACTTTGTAACATCTTATAAGACTTTAGGCATTTTATATGATATTTTGAAAAGTTTAAAAGCTCACCCAAATTTTCTTGATTTTGTATTTGAACTGAATATAATTTTAAATTTATATGTGAATTATGAATTTAAATAATCATGTTATGCCAACATATAATCAATTAAAAGAGAACCAAATTATTTTTCAATGCAAGGTAATATTCTTTAAAAGTGGAAAAAACCAATAGTTTACTCAACATTTTGGATGACCCATCTATAATGTTATACTTGGGACTTTTATCATACATTTCGAACATGCATGGTCCATTCATGACCATGAGCATATAACGCATGTCCTTTCAAAAACTTATGTATATCAAACTTTCTACACAAACATTTCAAGGAAAATTATGTTGTCCTTAATGATTGAGGCATGTAATCATGAAAGATACAATATCTCAAGGATGTATTCCTACAATGCATCCAAAACCATACAAATTTATGATGCTTCGTATTGCAAAATGATGAAGAAGATGGTCCTAACTAGTTAGGTACCAAAAAGGGTAAGTCCAAAATAAATCGAAATGCGTTTTCTATTTTTTTTTATTCATATCCATACATGTGTTTAAAATTTGTCAAGATTCGAACTTCGAACGTCACAGCTATATATTATTGAAGTTTAGTCCTAATTTATAAGATTTTATAGAATTCACATAATTATCATAGATAGCTCGACTGAGTATTCTTAGTTCCCAATTGAATTATTCTTGATTATTTAAAATATACTGGATTTAGGCTTTCTAAAAGCTTGCAGAGCCTAATAGGCCAGTTCAATTTATCTTCTTTATATAAAAAAATAAAATAACAACGTTATAATATTAAATAGGTAATTGTATTTGAATTTTTTAATTAGTACTTTATGGAATCCTTTAAGTTGTTTAGTATTTTTTTGTTGAAATAATACTATTTTATACTTAGATTTGAACTCATAATTATGTATTTATTATTTATTATTTTAATTGTCGCCTATTAAGGTCTATTACAAATTGGAGCATATTAAAAATTTAGATTTATGTGATCTTTTGACTTAATAAAAACCTTAGTAAAAAATCGGCTTTTAGGCAAGTTTACATGTCCGGCTAAGGTTTTAGAATTTATAAAAAAGGATAGATCTAATTTTAAAAGAAAATCTATCATAGATAACAAGCTAGGCTCAGGCTTGTTATTTGCATAATAGGCCTAACATAACCTATTTTCATCCCTATTGAAACCTAAATATTATAAAGCTAGCATCATCTGTAATTTACTTAAATATCCATAATATCTTGTAAATTATCGAATATTTTATAAGATATTTTAAACAAGTTTCAAATTCAACATTATCGTCAAAACACCTTAATCTAATACTTGATTTAATCAAACTTGCATGTATCGTACATAGTGACACTAATTAAATCTTGAAAGCAATTATTGTACTCTTGACTTATATGTATTCACATTGAGATGCTTTGTCGTATTGTTCATATTTGTCCATTCATATTGTCCTATTCCACAAACTCTAGACAAAATCCCAATAATGAATAAACTTTATTCAAAATTCAAATGATATGATTCTCAATGTTCACACGGAAAATAAAGAACTTAATTAGTTGTCTTCCAAGCACAAAGGAAAAGTCTTGTCAAGAGGAAAATAACACTAAGATAGATGAGGACCAATTGTGGTCAGTGACGACAGTTTTAAATTGAAAGTTTCAAACGAAATAATACAAATTTAAAAATAATAAAAAGATAAATAAGACGTCAGATTTATAATGATTTGACAAGTCTACTTTATTATATAAATTTTTATTTAGAATATTAATCAATCTGTAAGAGTTCACTAATAATTCCAAAGAGAATTAGTGCAAATAAGTTCAATAAATATGAACAAACATAAAACCTACTGAAATTATGTCAAACAAACCAATACAGTAGCAGGGAAAAAATATTCCAAGATCCCTAACACAGAAGATTGCACGGCTAATGGTAGTTCTAATTGAAAGCAAACAGCACACCCCTTTCTTTTCTCCAATATGATACTTCAAGAAAGCTATTTGGTTATGTTTTAGCAAAACAAAATTGTTGTGCCGAAATATAACCAAACATATATTCATTTTACCTCTAAAAACACTAAAATAGTTTTTCTTAGAATATCCTCTCATTTTTTTTATCCCTAAAACTTCTCCTTTTTCCCATTTGATTACTATAGTAAAAATTATTTCTTCAAAAATATAAACAAACATACCAATGCTCTCCGACATAAATTTCTAATCATTCCTCAATACATAAACAAACATCCATCATATTCTACAAGACGACTTTCACATTCCCCAACCCAATTCTCCAAATTCAAAAACATAACCAAACATTATTAGTCTATGGACTTTCCCCAAACTGTGGTATAATTTTGTTGTGGGTACAACATGATAATTCACAAAATAAGGTATCGTGTTCAAGTATAAGAATGTTGTCTAAGTGGAAACGGCAAAAAAAATAGTTGACTTAGATTATGGTTGTAATAATAAACTGTATAATCTATGTGTGCACGTTATTCAGATTTTGGCATATAGACCATATAGTTTAGCTTACTAGAATTTTTCTTGTTGTGGGCTATTAATGGGTTATGATTACTTCAATTATATAAGTGGCTAGCTATTTTTATTTTAAAAGAGATTATAGATATTTGTAATTCATGGGCTCGTTTGATATAGATTATTAGTCCCAACATAATTTTCTAATCTCACCTAATATGTTATTTGATAGATAATATGAAAATGCGGGTCGGTCTGCAATTAATCCAAAATCCGACACTGTTCACGCAATTTGGTGCTATTTAAGTAGTAGGTTGGGGGATGCAATTGTATAATCTCAGTCTCTCATTTCAATTTTGCTTCATTAATTACAATTTTTTTCTAGGAAAGGTCAATGGAAAGGATGAGGACTTTATTCAAGGGTAATTTTATTATTTGCATAATTAATCCTACATATCAAACATGCATTAAAGATTAAGGTAAATTCTAATAGTAGCTAATTGTGAGGTCAATCTTCAATAACAAATACACTAATAAATTATTTAATATCATCTTATCTCTTTTTACTCAAATCTCCACTATTATCTACATTTTCAATCAAATGTACCCTATATATATTTTCATAAATTATTTGATTATTTTTTAAAATAATTTATGAAATTTATTGGTGCTAATCTATTAAAACTAATTAAAATACATAGTTTCTATTAAATTGTCTTAATTGATTATGCCCTACTTTTTTGGTTAAATGGCATTGATGGCCATATATATTATACTCTGTATTTTAAAAGGAAAATGTTTATAATGTTTTAAAAATGTAAATAAACAATACCCTATTTAACTTTTGTTTAAATTCTAGTAATTTTGAACAACACGTGTTAAAATTTTTATAATATGAAGTAAATAAAATATTTATTTACTTTTTTATATAACATTATGATTATTTCATAATATCGACACACTTATTTGAACTTTTAGGATAAATTAAAAGAGAAACTTAAGATGAAGTTAAATAATTGAAGAGAAATAAAGAAATAATTAGAGAGAAAAAAAGTTAGAGAGAATTGAGGAAAGAAAACTACTTTTTACCTTATAATATTTTTCTAAAATGGGGTTAATTTTACGAACTCAATTAAAAACATATCAATAGGGCCCTAATACTTTATGCATAGTATAAATTAAATTTAATAAATTAAAATTATAAACCTAGGGTTAAGATGATATATACTTGTGTGTATTGTTTTAACTCAGTTTCTATCTAATATATTATATATTATATATAAATGCATTAAGACTAACTAAACATAATTATTAAAGAACTTATTAAGTATAATTAAATTTTAAAAAAAATATATTAGTAAAATACACTATGACCTTTGACTGGGTTTAACTGACCAATATTCAAAAGTATTTCAACTAGCCGACTTTCAAAAATAAGTTTAAATTTAGAAAACAATTTTGAGAAGGTAATTTAAAATTAAAGAATTAGTTTGGATGAAAGATTGACATTATTATTTATTTAAAAAATATTATACATTTGTAAGGGACTAGAGAAGTTTGGCTTTGGGGAGGCATTTTTATGGTTTCTTCAATCCAAAGCAACAAGTCTTCATATTTTTT
>JACGDI010005562.1:661829-683632 GCA_014898725.1 Jacaranda copaia
AGAGAGAGAGAGAGAGAGAGAGAGAGAGAGAGAGAGAGAGAGCTTGGTGAAAGGGATGTCTTCCTAAAAGGACAATCGACCTATCAATTATAATTATGATTAAAGTTAAGCCATAATTAAGAAGCAATAATGTGAATTATAAAACTTGTGGGCGTGGAGACTTAATTGAAGGGTTCGAAGATTAAGATTTTACCATCATTAGATGGCATCTGGAGGAAATAAATTAACAATTCAATAAAGAATTCACTTTCAAAAAGCCTACCAAATTAGGTTAGATCAAGAAGAGGAAAACAATTAATTTATTACATAAATATAATAAAAAAAACCATTAGTCATAATTTCCAACCGTCCCATGTTCTACTCTTAAATTCAAAGACAAGATTTTTCAATTCAATGTTCATAAAGTATGTATTTTTAAAATCTTAGATAAAATTTAAAATTTGAAAAATATATACATTTATATTATTATGTCCGGTGGCTTATAGTCCAATGACATCAACTTTTTTATTATGTGGAATGTCTCAAGTTTCAATCCGAATATGTGCATCTGGTTGTGCTATTCAAGTTCTTTTATGCACTTTATGTATATCTAATTGTGCAGTTTGTATTTCTATTTACTTAATTTAATAATTGGATACTACAAACTTGTTACAAGGATAATTTTCGTCATTTTGTAATGTTATTTAAAAGAAAGAATAATACTTCAAAAACAGTGGTTTGGCACACGTAATCAAATATAGAAATTTAATTCTATCAAAAAATTGTTTTATTGGCACATATTAAATAATAAATTTTACTTTACAAAAGCATTTAAAGTGTTAAAAAAGAAAAAGAAAATTACTTAGGCTTTGTTTGGTTATGTTTCCCTAGAACAACATTGTTTTGGGGAAACATAACCAAACATATCGTTATTTTTCCTTTAAAATACATATTCTCTAATATATACATACATATATTATATATATTATTATTATTCTAACATTAAAAAAATCACTTATTCCATTTTCACCATAAAAACTCAACAAAAAAGTGATTTGACTGCTACAATAAATAATATCTCCTCTAAAACATAAACAAATATATTAAAAAATAAATTTTACATTTTTTAATAATTTATTATCCTAAAATATACGATTAACACATAAAAAATCAAATAAAATAACATAACCAAACATTCCCTTACAAATTCCTCAAAGTGCTCAACTTTTTCAAAAGGAAATAAAAAACAGGATTATTGATAAAATAAGTTATACAACACTTCTATTTACTTTGTCTAAAACGGGTGGAGTATTTTGATGAATTTGTTCCTTTCTCCTGTAAATTGCCTGCTTTATCTTCAAATTTGATCTGATCGGTTGGTGCGAGAGCAATCACGTGGTAAGTGGGGCTGGCATGTTTGGTGGGTCCAGCTCTGCAGGTAGTACACACGTGCTATGTAATGGTACCTTCTGGACAACCGTAAGATAGGGTGGGGACGCTGACTGTAGCCACGTGGGGAGCTCAAACACTAATCTAGCGAACCGAAACCGCGCTGCATTTATCTGCACGCATTGATGCTTTTCACGTGACTGTAGCGTTTTTGAGGACAATGTTTATTTATTGCTCAACGGCCCTTTCTGAGTTTATTTATTGCTCAACGGCCCTTTCTGAGTTCGTATCCTCTACATCACCCCTAGACACTCGTACGCTGCGCCACATTTTTTTATTAATGCTAAATACGAATTGCATGAATTTTATTACTTAGGTTTGTAGGCTATGTTTGGATTAATATTTATTATCAAATTTACTCAGAAGATGCTTGTAAAGCACTTGAAGATTGTACGGATATGAAAATGCTTTAGTTTACTGATTTGATGAATTGAATATTATAAAAAAATATAATATTAATAACAAAAAATATAAATGATAATGTAGAAATTCACTAATAATATATATTATGTGATAATATATTTTTATTTTTATCACTTATAATTTTTGTAAACGACAATAATTTTGTGACAACAACTTATGCTTTAAATTGTCACTGTTCGCAATTAATGGCACATGTTTAATAATAATTTGTTACTAATAAAATATTTATTGTTATTAGGCTATCACATGCATGTGTCACTAATTATCAACATACTAACTAGTGAGGGTAAAAGTTGTATTTACTGAATTGGGCTGGAATTTAGGGTAAATTGACCTGTCTGGTTGAGTGGTCCAACTTCAAATAAACTTGAATTGAGATCTGCAATCACGAACAAACGTCAAACTAATCGAGGTGTTCTCGGTCATGGCACTTCAATGCTCAAGTTAGTATGAAAATGATTAGTTTAAATGAGCAGCAGAGTGAGGGGTTTTGTGAAGAATGGCATCCCTTGGGAAAGACTATCAATTGGGTATTTATAGCCTTTTTCAGGTGAGTGATATGTCCAAGATACCCTCAACATGTATGAAGGACTCTTGTACTTACATGAGTAGCTTTAAGTCATCTCCCATTTCTATACTATTTCAAGTGGCTTCATCTCTAGTTTTCAATGACTGAATAGTACACTTGTGGTGCACCTCCTATTAAAGGTGGCATTAGAGGCAACACTATGGTGGCATGCACCAATAATGCAAAAACATGCCGCCTATCAAAACATTAAATGCAACAGCAAAGGTATCATGTAGTGAGTCAACCTTCATGGTCGACAAGAGGGTCGACCACAGAGTAAGCTCCCACTGCACCAAAGGGTAGCTCTCATCGAGACCATCAACCAATTGAGTTTGACCTTTGTCCATAATGCCTTGACTAGGGCAAAACTAACATTGTCTAGTGGGAGATCGATGAGGTTAACAACATGACTAGGCCTTCAAGATGGAATGGGCTTGGTCTAATACTTCACATGTAATTCTTGGATCGATGCCATTATGTTGGACCCGTTGGATCATCTCATATCACTAACAACTTAAAATACTCTTTTTATTACTGTTAAAATTATAAAAATTATTTAGATGACAAAAAAAATATTTTGTCACTTAGTATACATAATAAATAACAACTATTGCATTGTAAGTTACTATTTCTTTTTTTTTTTTAACTAATTTTTCATTTTTGTGTAGTGTTAGTGGGTTATTTTGATATTTTATTCTCAAAATATTTGTTCACTTTGTTTTTGAAATTAAAATCAAAGAGTGTTTTAAAAAATTGAATTTTAAAATATATATATATATATAGTTTTTCAAAACTTATTTTTGCGAATATTTTTGGAAAAATAAAAGAGATGGGCTTAGGATTAATTTATTTTTGAAAGTAAAATCACAGAGTGATTTAAAAAATATTTTGAGAAATACTTTTCCATTTATTATTATTTTTACTTGGTGGACAAACTAAAATCCACCATTATATTTAAGATGAATTTGAAAAATTAAAAAGTTAAATATTTAGAAACTTCTTTTAAAAAGAGAGAATGGGTGGGTTCAACTAACCTTAAAAGGCCTTGTTTGTTTATCTAATAACTAATCCATAGATAATACATACACTTCACTATTTTACGCATGCAGCACCTCCCAATTGTTACAATTTTTATTAAGTTATTAAATCAAAAAATATTACCTATCACTAATAAGTTACTTTAATGGTAATTAATAATATAACAAAGATTTGCATTTGAATTTTTAAATAACATTGAAATTTTCACTACTAATGAATTGTCCAAACAGGAAGAAGGATTTCGAATTTGACCGGTCTCAGTCAAAGAAAATATTGAAATTTTCAAAGTACTAAAAATAAGTTGGTCTAAAAAATTTTTCAATTTGACTTTGTCTATTTATTTCACTTTTGTTTTTCTAAAATTTTTCTCAGGGCCTATTTGAATTTATTTTCTAAAGGCATTTTTATTTTTTTGTGAAAATAATTATTAAAAAATTAATTATAAATTTAAATTTGAAAATGAAATGCTATGTTGAGATTTTGTTTAAAATATAATGATTATAAAGTTTTAAAAATGAGTTGTATTTGAAAAATATAGGCCCAAAACATTCCCAAACATGACAATTTTTATTTTTATTTTCACTTTACTGTTTCAAATCCCAAAATACCCCTGCCTTATTTGACTAATATCACAAATGCCCCCATTATTTCCCTATTCCACTACGTGTATATACAACATATTTTATTATTATTACATTTAAAAAAACTATGAAACTCAAATTTCACCTTCAAACACTAATACAAAGGCATTGATTTAACATGTATAGTATAAAATGTCTTATCCAAAACATAACCAAATATATCAAAACTTTCAAAACCCATTTTTTAACTATTTTAAAAAATATAACCAAATATCAATCACATTCCCCGATATTCATTTCACATTCTCTCATGATTCTTTTAATATCAATTTTTTCAAAACACATGATAAAATCAAATAAAAAAAAATCCAAATATTACTGTAGTGTTTTTATATTAAAAGTCATGCAAATATGAATAGGAGAAAATAAAAAGTAATGAAAAGTGAAAATGCAGAGAGAGTATAATAATGTATTTTGAAGAATATTTTGAGAATGAAAATATTGGTAAAAGTACGAGAGAAGTTAATAGTTTTTTATTTTTATTTTCAATAAAAAATAAAAAAGATATTTAAAAATAAAACCAGACGGGCACTCAGTTATCCAATAACAATGTATTTACCAAAGTTTGGATATCTTAAGACACAGTATTAGGTATTGGTTCAAATTGAAAGCCAATATTTAATTATACATAAAATATTTTTATAACAAACTGGCAGATAATTACTGATGTGACATCCCTCTTAAAAATTGGTATAAGTCGTCCAAAATGTTTTAATAATTCAATTATGCAATTTGCATTAAAAGGGTAGATCTCTTGATGCTGTAAGAATTGCACTTTGTGGAAATTTAGTTTGTTATGGTAGGCTGCTTGTATCGTGCCCTACTGAATAATTGGACCAATTGCTTTTTCCCTTCTTAGGAACTAAGCATTGAGCTGTCCTAGATTAGTTAGGTTCTTGAGATTGTTTGGCTTTTGCTTAAGAAAGTATAAATAATATTAATTGGCATAATGTGAAAAGTCAATTTTATCCCTAAGCTACCAAGATTTGTATATTTTTTTAGTTAGATAAAAATCACTTAGGCCAACATATTTGGTAAATGACATTTAAGTTATATATTCAATGTTGACCACATTTCAAAGTACACAATTCTAAACAAACCAAATTTTTACACGGTGTTTGGGTAAGTTAATAAATTTTTAAAAAAATTACAGGATTGGTTGTATTAATCTTAGCCCTAAATCGGAGCTGGATTCGAGGCTGTATGAATGTACTCAGATTAAATTGGAGACGATTCTCCTATTTTTAAAATTAAAAAAAATTTATAAGTTTTTCAAAACATCCTATAAGATGATTCAGAGCTTATGAGATGTTTGAGAGTGTTTCATAATTTTTTTTAAAATAAAATTTATAAGTTTCTAAAATAAGATATTGGGATTTTATAAATTTTTTTATGAAAAGTAAGGAGATCGTAACTTATATTCAATATCTTAACAAGGTCCTTTAAATTTTACTATTTTAATTACTAAATTACCTTATAACAACTTAGAAGTTTCAAGATTCTATTTTTAATCAAACATTTCAATAACTTATTTTGAAAATAAGATCTATTATCTCATAAGCTTCAAAACTATCTTATAAAATGTGAGAGTTTAATTATAAGATCTTTTAAATAAACTTTGCCAAACACTATCTTAATCTCCAATTATCCTTACTAAATTGAGTATTGATTTGAGCATTGTAGAGTTTTCATATACAATCTTTAATGATCGTAATGTATTACTGTGATTTTAGAATATATAGATATCTTAGTTCACTGACCCACCTGATGTTTGTGACTCACAACACCGACAAATTATTTTGGTCCAAACATATTAGAATTAAAAATTCAACAAAGAAACATTTTTTTTATTGTATAACAAAATAAATGTTTTAAATGATCGAAATGTATTACTGTGATTTTAGAATATAAATATATATATATATATATATATATAGATCTTAGTTCATCCAACCCGTCTAATGTTTCCAACCCACAACAGCGATAAATAATTTTCGTCTGAACATATTAGAATAAAAAATTCAGGGAAGAAACATTTTTCTTTAATATTTAACAAAATAAACATTTTAAATTTGTGACATAGTATTTTAAGTTTTGCATGCACCAAGATTTTAATTTTTCAACCCTATTTATTTTAGAGCTAATTGCATTAAACCCCCCAATTTATAGTCCTCGTTGCACATTGCTTCCTAACCATTGTTGATGTACAATTTTACTTCCTTAACTAATTAAAATGTTCATCAACATCACATTTTACACTATTTCGATGAAACCTAACAAAAATATTACGTTGTCTTCAGCCTACGTGTCGAATGCTCATTGGTTACATTCCACCGGAATAGTGCAAATGTGGTATTGATGAATATTTTTATTAATTCAGCAGATAAATTTATACATCAACAACAATTAAAATGTAATATACAATGAAGATCATAAATCGAGAAATTTAATACAATTATACCTTTATTTTATGGTACAAAACAAAGAACCTTGCCCATAAAGCTTTCACATTTGATGTTGTTGTTCCAATGGCAGCTTCGATATGGTCAATTCTACTAATGGTGTGCTATTTCTGCCCATTTTAGGAGAATTATTTTCATAGAAAAGTCCAATCCGTAAGGCCTGCCGGCTGCCAACTCGTCTACTCCTCAAAATAGGTGCACAGCAGAAAAATTATAGTACAAATTTGGCCACTAATTTTAATTCGACGTCTAAAGGCTGGAAAAATTAGGGCTATGAATAATAGATTTGTTTCTAGAACAAAAGGATACTAATTCTGCTGAAGTAACAACGATATTATTAGCTTTGGATATTGCATTCTCAAAAATACCCTCATCAAAGAATGAATTTTAGCATATGGTTCGTATCGTTATTTAAAGTTTTATTAATTAATTCACGACAGTGTTTGTACGATATTTAATTTTTTTAGTTATATGATTTTTTCAAATATTTGAATCAAATAAAGTAGTTCGTTAATCATCTCAATCGATTCCACTGTAAATGTCTATATTATCACAATTATATATATATATATATATATAAGTTTTTTTTATTTATATATATACTTTAAAAATTTATTAGGATTCGAATTTTCAACGTTACACTTATATAGGTGAAGATAATGACATTGAACAAGTTAACAACTTAACATGTATATCATCTCAATTATTAATATTTATATATATATTTTTTAGATACTCTTTTACTAATTTAAATGTTGAAGGTTTTCTTTGGATAATTCTTGATAATCTTATTTTGTGTTTACTCTCAAACCTTGGCCAAACTTGCAAGCCCGACTCAAAAAATTAATATTGACTAAGGGCCTGTTTGGTTTCATTTTCAAATTTATATTTGAACGACATAACTTTTTACACATTTTTCATTTATATCATTTTCATTTTTATACTCAAAACATATTCTTCGATAACCCATATATATTCTTTCTCTATTTGATTGTCAGTATCTCTCTTCACCTACAATATACTAAACCCAGTATAATTATTATTTTTTTAATAATCTATTCAAATACGAATTTATTTTCAACTCATTTTCATTAATTACTTTTTGAAATTTTAAAATAATAAAAATAAAAAAAAGAATAAAAATAAAACCAAACGGGTCCTAAACAAAAATCTAAATAATTCACATTACCTCTCAATTTTTATTTTAAATGTAATAATTTAAGACACATAATTTTTTTGGTAATGTTTGGTTATGTTCTGTGTTTGATTTTAATATATTTTGGAGGAATAAATGTTGTAAGTGGGATTAGGGGTGAAAGTTGTGTTGGAGAATGTAAAGACTTGTTCTTTAGCATTTTAGGCATTTTTTGGAAAATATTTTGGGGGAATTAATTTTTGAGAGAAAAATTAGAAAATGTGCCAAATATATATATATATATATATATATATTTTGGAAAAATAAGGAAAATGAATTGAGTATGAGGTGGTTGTTTCTTTTTGTCTTGTAAGGAGAAAAACTTACTGCAGAGGTGAAATTAGTTGAATTTTTGTTGGATTTGTGGGGGTAAAAGTGATTTTTTTTTTATTGTAATGTATGTATATATATATATATATATATTTATAGTTAGATGATGTGTATGTGTGTATATTTATGTGTAGTGATTGATATATGGTTGTAAAAAAATAATGTGAAATTAATTAAATTGGTAATTTATTATAAAATTTATATTTTTATAAATTTAATATTAGCAAATGATGTATTACTTGGAAGAAAATACTTATCAATAAATATTAATTATTTATGAAATCATCATTATATCTTAATTATAAAAAATTGGCTAATACCATAATTATGTCATAATTGTTAATATTGACTTATATAAAAAAATTAATTATTATACATTAATTATAAACTAATTACTATTTATTAATTAAATATAATTATTTATGATTTATGTACAAATAAAACTTAATTATTGATTTAAATAAAATAATTTATGTAATAATTTATACATGTAATACTTATAACAATTCATCAAGTTAAAAAAATAAATAATTTTTTATTATATGCAATTAAATTATTTATTAAACAAATAAACATAATATTTAACTATATGTGAATGAAATATAAAACATAATTAATATATACATAACAAGTATTTAAATAATTAAATAAATTAATTCAATTAGTTTAATATATTATTTAATAACTTTAACTCATTATTTAATTAATACATTATCTAGTAAATAAATTAGCTAGTAAGCAATTAAATAATTTTTACTGAAATTTAATTATTTTTATCGATAATTGTTTTAATTATATTAATATAAATTTATTAAACTTAATAGATTATTAAATAATAATAATTAAATTTGCTATTATAATTTTAAATAAATCTAAAAATTAATATTTAATGAGGATTAATTTATTTATTATATCAAATTAAAACATCTTAAATTATTTATCAAATGAATAAAAGTAATATTCAATTAATACACTAAATATTAAACATAACTAAATATATTTTTAATTAATAAGTAACTTAATTAATTAATTAAATACGTTATCCAGTAAATAAATTATTTAGCAATAATATAAATAATATTTAGTTAAATTTAATTATTTTTTTGATAATTAATTTAATAAAATTTTCAAACACAAGCTTTAGAATTTTATAACTAGCAAAATTATATATATATATATATATATATATATATAAATATGAGTGAAGTAAGATAGTAATAAATGAATGAATGAGGTGAAAGGAAGAATGAGAAAAGTGAGGGAGTAAGTGGCAAAGGTGTGGTTTTTAGGACATAGAGTATTTTGAAATTGTTTTGATAGGGTTTTTTGAGTGTAAAATTATTGTATTTTGAGAGAATAAATGGAGAATATGTATATATTTTGGAATTATTCTATATGTTGGAAAATATTCTGGAAAAATGCTAAAGAAGAAAGCCAAATGAATTTTATTTTATTTTTATATTTTGAGGAATAATTAGAAATTTATTTTAAAATTTTTTGATATATTTGTTTATATTTTGAGATGAGATATTTTTTACTATAACGGTCAAATCAATATTTTTTTGTAAGATTTTTGGAATGAAAATAAAATTGAGTAATTTTTTTATTGTAAGAATAATAATAAAATATATAATATATATGTATATATTGAAAAATGGAGAAACTTTGAGGACAATAAAAGTATTTTAGAAGAATCTATTTTATTACTTTACAAAAAAAATAAATATATATTTAGTTATATTTTCCCTAAAAACTCCATTTATTTTTTCAACCTAATTTATAACTATCTTTTCACCAATAATTCAAAAAAATCTTAAGGAAAAAACAAAAAAAAATAAAAAATCCAACAAGCAGCTTTATGGACAAAAGAAAGTGCCTTAAAGTTCCTATGTGCTCACCGCGGCTCCGACGGCGACGTTTAATTTTCACCCTAAAAACAACGTCCAAAAAGAAGAAAACAAAGAAAGAAAAGAAAAATCAGGACAGGGCCGTGATTGACTATGCCCGCGGTGGTCCCCACCTCACTGACCGGACTCCAAACCCAAATTCAAATCCAGTTAATCACGCAATACTAAATTCCAGACCAAAATTTACACAGAGCAGATGAGCAGACACGTCAAACGGATGCAAAATTTTCAATTGACGAGACGTCCGTGATATGGCCCCCAAGCATTCCCACGTCACCCTCATTATTCCCAATATCTTTTTCCCCATCGCATTTCCCCCACTATAAATTCCACCCCAGAATGTTCCCCCTCTCATCGCAGCATTTGCAAATTTCTTCTCTCTAGACTGCAATTCAAATTCTGAAAAAGCTGTGCATTGTGGGGAGTGTTGTTTAGTTAGTTGAGCTCTGATTTTTCTGTGATGGAAGAGGTGAAGATTGTTAAGAAAAGAGTTCGGGATGAATCGGAGGAGCTGGAGTCGGATATGGACTCGCCGGAGGTGAAGAGGCTGAGGGAGAGTCTGTTGAAAAGTTTGGATGATGATTCGGAGTTCTGTACCTCGAGTCAGGATCTTGACTCATTTATGAAGAGTTTTGAGGAGGAGATTGCTGCTTCGCCTTCTGCCGCTGCCGGAGGTACGGAGGTTGGGGTTGTTGACCTGGTGTCGGATTCCGGCGATTCTAGGCCGGAGCTGGGTTACTTGTTGGAGGCTACTGACGATGAGCTTGGTATTCCTCCTCCTCCGTCTCCGGATGGGGTGAAGAATGAGTTGAGGACTGAGTTGGTCCGGGTCGAGTCCGACTCGTCTGAGTTTGGTAGCGAGTTTTGGGAGCTACCGGGTTATGACTCATTCGGATTCGGATTTGGAGAACCGGATCACTATAACGGTGAATACGTGGCGCTAGACGGTTTGTTTGACTATTCGGATGTGGGTGGCGGGTCTACTGACTATCCATTTAGACCCGAAACGCTGCCGGCTCAGTAGGGTGGACCTTTTTGTTTCCACCCACGACCTATACTATTAGGGTAGAGGCAAAGAGTATTGTTAATATTACTTTATTATTTTTATTTTAAATTTCTATTGACACTGAAAATATGGCCAAGTCCACGACATATGGAGAAAAGCTGATTAGAATCAAATTATGGTTTCAATTGTGGGTACGATGATGTTTGTTAACCGATATAAAAATAGTTCTAATGGAAAAAGAAAGTTTTAATTATTAATAATCTCCAAAACACATTTTTGTATTAATCTTGAAAATAAAATTATATGTCTTACTTAGGCTTTGTTTGGGAACTTCTCGTTTCTTTTATTTAATTTACTATTTTACACCTCAAAATGTACGTCTTCTATGTCTTGTATGTCTAATATCACAGGCGCTCTTTTTATTTTTCTATTACAACAAATATATATGCAATATATTTTATTATTATTATATTTAAAAGAATTTATTAAATTTATATTTTACTTCAAAATATTGATACAAATGCATTGATTTGATATTTACATTATAAAATATTTTATTTAAAATATTATTAAAATTTTTAAAATTTATTTTTTAATTATTCCAACAAATATAATCAAATATCAATCATATTTTTTAACTTCCATTTTATGTTCTTTTATAATTCTTTCAATATTTATTGTTTTCAAAACATATAATAAAATTTAATAAAATCAAACAAAAAATATATTCAAAAGCTATCTTAATATTTGTGGTCAATTTATTTTATTTATAATATCAAAAATAAAGGACTTGTTTGTAAATTAACAAAATATTTTTTAATTTTTTCTAGCCAATCTCTTATGTGTAAGTTTCATTTTTTTCTCCCACCTAATTTATATATAAAGATATATAAATAATTTTGAAATATTAATTTATTTTTCTCAACTCAAGAAACAAATTATTAATATAATATTTTATTCACTTTCTAAACACACAAATAAATATATTTTTTTTATTTTTTTGTATAATTTAAAATACAAATAAATAATTATCATATTTTTTAATTTTACATCTCAAAATTTATTTTGTCAAAATATTTAAATTCATAAACAAATAAGCCTAAAATTAAGGCTGTTAATGGATCGGATTCGAGTCAGATTATGCTATATTCAAATCTAAATTCGGAAGTAATATGCTAAATTTAAATTCGATTCAAGATCCATTGAATTTGTAGTTGGTATAATCATATTATGATCTAAATAAAGTCAGATATCTAAAATAATTTAAATCTAAATATTTCAAAAATTATCATATATTTATTATTTTTCTAAAATTTAGCAGAGTCCAAATTCAAAAAGTTTATCCTTAAAAAAATACACAACAAATTAATGAATAAATTTTCAAGTTTATTGATCACTTAAAAATAACAATAGAATTTAACTTAATCACATTCATTTACCAAATCATTATATTTTAAGTTCAATTGCTAATAATAGTACTTATTTGATACTATAAATATATAGTTATACATGATTTTTAATCAATTAACAATAAAATGAAAGTTCTATAAAAAAGAAACTCATTCTAATTAAATCGATATTTGTATTGCATTCTTACTATATTATGGCATTTGATTCTTACTCATTATTCTTCCCACATAATTTTTTGTTATAAAAATTAAAAAATAAGTGATATAATTATGATGTAAATATGTTCGAATAATTAATTTTTTAATTTTTATAACAATCAATACAATTATTTATCACTCATCTCATCCCAAAAAATAAATATAATTTAAAAAGTATAAAATTATCATAATTCTTAATTTATCCTTCATTTTATCCCACCGCTCTACATTTCATATTACCATGTAAACAAGTCCTAAGGGCTCGTTTGGTTTAGTGGACATGGTTTGATAGATAATTTTTTCAAGTCATGTTAAGTAATTGGTTTTAATGACAAAAGCGTATGATTAATTGGAAACTCGGTAGACAATTCCACATTCAATTGATTGTTTATCACATCACTTGAGATGTGGTTCTGTAATTCAAACTAGTGGAAAGAGAAAAAATTTATAATATGACAATTATATCCATGCAAATTCAACTTTAATCTTCCTATAATGAATATTTTAGTAAATTTATTATTTAATCATGATATCCAAACTATATAATCTTAATCACCAAACACAATATTATATTATCTTCAACAGTGTAATCTTACCATATCATTAATAGGATGAACAATGGACATTAATAGTATGAACATTAATTGATTTGGTAAGATTTTAATTTTTAAATTTCTAGCTCAATCATGTAGTAACAATTGACATTAATAGTATGAACAATGGAAGTTTGAAGTCAATTTCAACTCGACCTATCATCATAATCTCTTGTATCTAACAAATTATTAATAGAAATGGAAGGAATTAATCATCATAATTTCCTCTATCAAATGTGATCAATACACGAAATGGGTTTTAATTTACAAATTTATTGGGATTGAGAATATGCTAAAAAATTATAATATTTAGAATATAATGTATTAGTGTTTTTAGTCTACATAAATTAAGTTGTATCGTTTGTGGTATTTTATTAAGTTTCTGGGTCCATTTTCCCAACTGGGTTGGGTCGGCCCAAAAACAGCCCCCTGGTGAGGTAAATCCGACACAAAAATCTAGCTCGGTTTTATCCCTTTTCTTTTACCTAAGCTTACTCTCTGACATTTTTCGTGCTCTACACTTGCCAATGCAACCACTGAACTCCTCATCCCTCTGTAACACGACTGCCAAGGCGCGTGATGTTTCACTCGTGGCTTATGCCATGGGAGAGCTCGGAGAAAAAGTTAGGGAAAATCAATTAAAATAATTCTTTACGTGCACCTTCGGCTTTCTCTAACTTTCTTCGCTATATTTACTCTCACAGATTCAATTTTGCGGGTCTCGAATAAATTAAATTACTTCCATAAAAAAAATTGAAATAAAAATGAAGATTTTCGTGAAGACTCTCAAGGGCAGTCACTTCGAAATCGAAGTGAAACCCGAAGACACGGTGAGTTTTCTTTTTCGCCTTTCTTGCAGATATTGATTTCATTAATTTGTGCTGATAGTGTGTGTGATTGTGTTATTTCTCAATTGGGCTTTTGTTTTGTTCATTTTCTTTGCTGACTTTTTGTGGGCTTCTGCGAATTTCGAGCTTAGCATGTTTGATTTTGGTGGGCGATTTTGTAGTTTAATCCGAAGCTGGAGCTGTTGAATTATGTTAGAGAATTGAGAGCATTTATGTCTTCAATTGGGGGTGGGGGGTGTTTGATTTAATTTCTTGTAATTGGCTGTTTAGTTGACTGTTTGGTCTGGTATACTGCACGTAGTTTGCACATATATGAGATAAGGAATTGTTTTATTAGGTTATGTTTTGTAATTTAGGATTGAATTTCTGAATTTTGTGTTCTTGTTCCATGTATAGAAAATGATTCATTTGTGTTGTTTTTCATTGTGATTCTTATATCAAGTAATGGAATTTAATGCACAAAGTCACCTATAATGATATTTATGATTGATAAATTATTTCATATGTTGTAAGATAGAAATGCCAGGTTCTCTGATTGTGGCATTTAATTGCTGACAAAGGTTGATTCTTCGGCAGCCTTGTCATTGGATCACCAATGACTCCTGTGCCCAAAGCCAAAATGTTAGCACATGGAATTCTTAGGGCATTGTAAAATGGTAGCATCAAGGTGGAAGTTGATGACAGGCTAGCGCTCTTTAGTGGTAGGTGATAATGGAGAAAATACATGTAGAATATAGTTAGTTAATCTAAAGCTTAACTAACGAATTGGTGGAACTTTTTCCAATCTTGTTCAAGTATAGCTGGAGAAAAAGTTTGAATTCAAGATGCGATGACTCATTAGCATGTGTTCTGTGGAGTGTATTTCCGTATATGCTATGTGTGTGGCGATATATTTCCTGGATTGGCTACTAAGACAGCTATAGCATGCATTAGATCTTTATTTGCAATGGTTTTCTTCCTCAAATTTCTACTGTGCACTTTTGTGAGGCTGTATGTTTCATTCATTTGATTAATTCTCCAGGTTGCTGATGTGAAGAAAACCATAGAAACTATCCAGGGAGTTGATATTTATCCTGCAGCAAAGCAGATGCTTATCCATCAGGGAAAAGTTCTTAAAGATGGAACAACACTGGAAGAAAATAAAGTTGCTGAAAATAGTTTTGTTGTTATTATGCTGGCAAAGGTAAAAGTTTGTTTTGTTGCTAATTACTGGATTTATGAGGAGAAATAGTCCATTTATGCTCTCAGAGCTATGCCACATTGGAGTCGCTGCCAATAGTAGATGCAAAGTGCATGTGCTGTAGTGTCATGGTGCACAATAAAGTGCTTGACATGAGGGTTATATTCAACTTGGTTCTAAAGTTCAGTGCAATATGCAGTCAGAATGCACCAATAAATTGAACTCAAAGGCCCTGAACTTATTTCTGAAGATGATTACCATCAAGTAATGCAATTATAATGGCCAAATTACTAATACCAGAAAGAAAATTAAAACCAAAGCCATAGGTGAGTTGAAGGACTCAGAAACACAAATTCAAATAAACTTCTTCGCAGTAGTTTGCTCTGTATCTTTTGTTAACTTCAACCTTGAATGGATGGTGCTTGTTGCTAGCTTTACTCTTTGAAACATAATGGCTATAGTAACTTTGACCAGAGGTTTTTTCTCTTGCATGGCAATACTTGTCTGATTCAATGAAATATTTTTAAATCAAATCATTTAGACAAATTACTCTCATCATTGTCCAATATTTGGTACCTATTTTCTGCTTCATGGGTGAACATTTTGTTTCTTGATCCAGAACTGGTGGTCCAGGTTCCATATTCTGCATTACATTTGATATTCTTTTAAACACGTCTTTGATGCTTTGGATGCTCTATGACATGGTATTATCTGCTCTACTTTTTGCACATATTTATAAATTTATAATCCATGAAATTTCGTAGAACAAGAGCTCTCCAGGTGAAGGCTCAACGACATCAAGCACCCCCTCTCAGGTAACAATAAACTAGATTTACTAATCTGCTATTACTGTGTTTAGTTAGACAAGCAACTTATTTATTTATTTAATCCTACCTTCCAATTGTAAATGTTCCTATACATGATGCCTTAAATTTCTTTCTGGAAAGGTACTTTATATTTTGGGTGATTTTTGTCAAAATATATATCTCATGGGTGAAGATGCTTGCAACAATTCGTTTTAATTTTTTTGTTATGACAAAGTTTGTTTGATATGGTCATTCCGATGAAGTTACTAGACAGTGTTGGAATCTGAATGATGGTATGTATGGATTGGTTTAAGAGAAGGAATCCCGTGTTCTTTTTGTATCTATGTATCTTGCTCCTTATAGGCACCGCAGGCAAGTGCTCCGCCGCCTACCTCAGCTCAAGTATCCACAACTCCTCAACCTCCTGCAGCAACGTGAGCTTTGACACTTCCTGCTTTTTATACTTGGAACTTCGTCAACTGTCTATACTCCCTTTCACTCCCTGCCCCTCCCTCTGTATGATGCAAGGGAGAATTTGATTTCCTTTCTATTTGTTTAGTGCATGAACTTTTCTACTTCACAGGCCTGCGCCTGCTCCTATCCCTGCTCCTGTTCCAGCTGCCAACACTGTGTGAGTATCTCTGTAGTGAGATTTGATTTTGTTTTCTCTAATTTTAGCTTCTGGATATACATAATTTACTGTTTGAATGCAGGTCAGATGTTTATGGCCAAGCTGCAGCTAATCTAGTTGCTGGTAACAACCTTGAGGGGACCATCCAGCAGATTCTTGATATGGGTGGGGGAACTTGGGACAGAGACACAGTTGTTCGAGCCCTTCGTGCTGCTTACAACAACCCCGAGAGAGCGGTTGAATATTTATATTCTGTAGGTTTATCACACTCTCTTTTTCTGTACTCCAAATCTCCAATTTGTACGATGCGTTTGATAATAGTGAATTTTTGCTATTACGCCTTCAACCTTAAGCCTACAATAAAGAATCTCTTCCCTTAGAGTGTGTGTCTCTGTTTGTGTTGGTTGCTTTTGGCTTTATGAGTAAATTATGTTCGATCCTCTATTGGGGTGGGAAGAGGGAATTTTGCCATGTGACTCTGGCTGCTCATGTTTTTTTGAGCTAACAACTTATTCTTTTGCAACGTTCAACTAGAAACTATGCAGTGCACATTACAACTTCTCTCAGCCTTTCATGAAAGACATGTTCCCGCGCCGCTCACCTGCCTTTTTATCCCAGCTCTTGGTCTTCCAATTGCATTCCATTCTTTTTAGTATTTATAAGCACACAACTTTGTTAATCATTCTCATATCATCATTGCTTGGTTCATCAGATAAAGGCCAGAAGTTTTGCTATAGGGGGTGGCTCAATCCTCATGAAAATGCCCATTGCATGGTAGGATATGTTCTATTGTAACAAGAAGATGGTTTTCAATGCATACAATCTTTGCCTGTCTATCCTGTGGTAGAAACAATCTTGATTTGACTTGGTTTTGGTCATTGCCTGATAAGTTAGTTGAGAATGAGAGTTTTTTATATGAACAGTCTTTGCTGATGCCACTGTATACGTTAACATCACTGTCCTTGTGTCTGATATATCCCAGGGGATCCCTGAATCAGCAGAAGCTCCTCCTGCACCTGGAAATGTTCCCAGTGGACCGGCTGCTAATGTGCCTGCTCAGCCTCAAGCAACTCAACCAGCACCTGTTACTTCAACCGGACCAAATGCAAATCCACTAGATCTCTTTCCTCAGGTTCTCGGTTTAGGTTTTTATCATTGTTTCTCCTTTTATCTTACTGAAAGTTATATGGGTGATGGAATTATGGATCTCATTTAATAGGGTCTTCCAACTATGGGGACAAATGCTGGTGGTGCCAACACCCTAGAGTTTCTACGCAACACTCCACAGGTAAGCTGAGTGTCATAAAAGCTCAGTGAAGAAAGAGATGGCTTTTCTTTCTTTTTTCTTTTGGAGACTTGTGAAACATTTCGTACTTCAATCCTTTGCTTCAGTTCCAAGCATTAAGAGCAATGGTGCAGGCCAACCCACAGATTTTGCAGGTCTTTTGGAACTTTTATCATAATTAGCCATTCCCCTGTTAAACCTATTGGTGCTGCAGAGGCCTCAATGATGTTTATCTTTTGCTGGCAGCCCATGCTTCAGGAGCTAGGAAAGCAAAATCCTCAGTTAGTGAGGCTGATTCAAGAGCATCAGGCTGATTTTCTTCGGCTCATCAATGAGCCTGTTGAAGGCGGAGAAGGGTACCATAAGCTTTGCATTTTATGCTAAAAACATGTTTCTGTGTTTTAGCAATTGTAAAATTGTGATGTGGTTTTGCTTCTTCATGTGGTCTCAGCAACTTACTGGGGCAGCTTGCTGCAGCAATGCCACAAGCAATAACAGTTACGCCGGAGGAACGTGAAGCAATAGAACGGGTAAGTACGACACTTTGACCTAACTTTTAAATAGGGAAATTTGTTGAGACACTTTTTAAGGATGCACATTTTGGACAAATGTTTCAAAATTTTATATTTGCATTAGAAATACAATGGGACATGAAGTGATCACTGATATATGTGTGAGGTATTACCTATTCCTACCCAGGCCCTTAAAAGTTAAAATGCCCATACCTAGGCCCAATCAGTATTCGTTAGACCTATATCCAGACTTAGACTTAGACCCATTAAAAATAATAGAGTGGGTCTGGATAGGGCTTCTTTTTTCGATCCAGCGGGTTTGGATAGGTTTTATATTGAAAGCTACCCATATACCTTATACCCAAAAATTGCCTGACTAACATGTTACTTCTTTTTCCCAACTCTTTCAGCTTGAAGCTATGGGATTTGATCGAGCACTAGTGCTGGAGGTGTTCTTCGCCTGCAACAAGAACGAGGAGCTGGCTGCCAACTACCTCCTAGATCACAGCCATGAGTTTGATGAATGATGACAGGATTTGAGGTGGATATATTCCATCTCGTTCAGCCTCTCTCTTTTCCTCTTTGAATAATATAATCCGTCCATCTTACTTACCCGGTATTTGTAAGGTTCTTCTTCGGTGCATGTGTGAACTTGTAGCCCTCCTTTCAGGAGTTCATATAATGTTTTTGAGGGCCGAAGGGGACATCATGATGCTCAGAAATGTAATTAACTAGTCATCCCCTAAATTCCTCTTTGACTATCTATGTAAAAAATTATTTCAGTGTCTTAATCTATATGCCTTCCTGTCCCAAGTTCTGCAAATGCACCAAATAATACAAAAAATAAGCAAACAAAAGGGGAAAAACTAACTCAGCAGAATTGTAATTCTGTTTATGATTGAGGCATTCATTGTTTTGGCAAGCAATGAAACTAGCTGTTTTGACTTTTGAATGTGAACAGAAAGGAGATTCCCTGAGAGTCCCTTTCAACCGTGCGGCCAAATCAAAGGAAATTATAGCACAAACAAGACTATCCTTGTTCCCAAGAAAATGCCTCATGAGACAAGTTGTTGCAGCATTTGTGGAAAAGAATCCAACTTTGCTTGGGTGATTGAGATTTAGCTACAATCAATTTTTCAAGAAATAAAAATAAATAAATAAAATCTTGGGGCTCCTCATGAATCCATTTTGGAATGCAATAAAAAGAGTTTCGCATAAATTGCTTAGCTCGTGTTCACAACCCATGAAACAAGCTACACAAAATAAGAAGTGTAATTGTAAATCGTATTCACAAATTGATAGCTGTAGAAATAGGAATAATTAGCTCTCAAAAAATATTATATTCGTAAAGTAGAAATTCTTAAATAGATTCATAAATATCATTAATATCTATAGAAAGAGCAGAAAATGTAAGATAATGGTTGGTTGCATCTAGTTTGGATAAAATAAGAATATGAAACTTGTTGTAATTAATACTTATAGTAGTTTGGTCGCATCCATATTTGTTTATCTTTTTTATATAATACTATTTTTTTTAATAATTTTAATATATTTGTTGATGTTTTTACATAAATGAAAATAAAAAATTGTAAAAAAGTGGTAGTGAAAACGAATAGAGTAGGCGGAATGTAACGATAGTTATAGCATAAGTTGTAGCTGTAGGAATTAAAAGATAAAGATAACAATATTTTAAAGACTGTTCTTTGATTCAATGAGGGCTGGTGCTTTTATAGATGGTTAAAATTAAAAGATCTAACTAAAATTCTTAAAAATAAATTAAAAAATCTTTAGATAGAAACAATATGTATAATTGTAACACTTCGAGAGATGATAGATCTATTTTTTAAACATTTTATTAAAATATTTAATAAATTCTAAACATTTTAATAGAATATTATAAGGCCCTTGTAAGCTTAGAAAGATACAAATGCCATTTTGGTATATATCTTTTGGCTGTACATAAAAGATCCCATTCTGTACACGTCTTCAGCACATATATATATATATATATATATCCTCACAAGAGATCCCAATGGTGTGGACGTGATTTTGCACAACGACATAAATCAATTATTAGAGCCCTACCAAATGACGGACCTTATCAATACAATCATTTTACAAATGATATAAGTGTTACGTGTGAATTTCTGAAAAAATATTTTGTATTATGTATTTTGAGAGAATAAATTTTGAGAGTGGGATTAGGAAATGTAAAATTTGTGTGGGAAATGCAATGATATTTGATTATGTTTTATGGAATAATTAGAAAATTGTTTTGGAGAGTTTCGGTTTTGGTATATTTATTTATATTTTGGGAGAGATATTTTTTTACTGTAATGATCAAATTAATATTTTTTTTTGTTGGTTTTTTGGGGTGGAAATTAAATTTAGTGATTTTTTTTTAATTGTAAGAATAATGATATAATATAGTGTGTGTGTGTGTGATTGATGGTTGAAAGAGGAGGCCAAGGACATGGGGTTTTTTGGTATTAAGCCACTTAAATTCTAGGGATATTTTGAGGTATTTAAATTTACGTTTTGGAGGAAAAGAAATATTGAATATTTGGTTATATTTTGACAAAATGAATTTGTTTTGGTAGAATATAACCAAACACAACCTTTCTTTTCTCAACAGGTAAAATTCTCCCATTTTAGTAAAAATCAAATAATCTTTTTCTTTTCTTAAGAATAAAGAATCATAGTTGGTTCCCCAATTATTATCAACCTCAAGCACACATTTGCAAGAATGAAAATTTACAATAAAAACTATAAATTTGTCCTTAAATCGAATAATCTTGTCAACATTGAGAAAATTAACAAATTAAAAGCCGACTGGTCTTTGATTCAATGACACTAGTTTTACTTTTACACATAAAATGTGAGATCGAAAATTTGAATTTTGCAAACTCCCGATATATGGATGTATTAATATATATTAAAAAAAAAAGATTAGGTTAAGATTGTAAGGGCCCAAGGGGCATTGTGAATTCATTCTAGAACATAAGTCAAGTCTTCAAAAGTGGACCACTTGGTCCAAACCAGTCATCCTCCAGCCCACCCCGCACTAATTTTGGATTATCAAACTTGACAGAAACTCCATTTCATTGGGCTGCCGGGTGGCAAAAAGGAGAGGAAGTAGGCAACAATTAAAAGTCTTCAATTGTGACCCGAAAGTCTTCAACAATTGACCGCCGCACAAATGAATAATGCAGAGCTTCGCAGCATAACATGATGTGCGGGGGAAATGTCGTTAGTTGCAAAGACAAGTAGCTGATGATGGTCGGATCTATTGTTAAATACAAAATTTGGATCACCTTAAAATATCATTTCAATATATATATAT
>JACGDI010005562.1:685893-704442 GCA_014898725.1 Jacaranda copaia
AAACAACAGATCTTTTCACAAAGGTAAAGGTGACAACAAAAGTTACAGCATGTAAAAATGTATAGCATCCTGCCTATAAATGCCTGTCTTGTATGCCATTTCTTGCCAAGAAAAGATGAAAATGATGAAGCAGAAAGGCCGAAATGTCGAAAAGAAACAGGGCGGCATTGTCACTATGCCCTTCATCTTTGGTAAGTTTCTCCCTCAAACATATGTAAAATATTCCTCAATTTTCACATAGGAACTTGTATATATGGCAACATTGTATGTATTTTCGCCTAAATAGGTATTTTTTTTTTCTTATATGCAGCAAATGAAGCCTGTGAGAAATTGGCTGTTGTTGGTTTTAGTACAAATATGATCAACTACTTGACTACTCAGCTAAATCTGCCGCTCACAAAGGCAGCCAATACTCTCACCAACTTCGGAGGGACTGCAGCCATGACGCCGTTACTTGGGGCATTTGTAGCAGATGCATTTGCTGGAAGATTTTGGACTATAACGATTGCTTCAGTTATATACCAAATAGTTAAGTTTCTGATCTCAGCAAAAGCTGACTTTTTTATGGGTTTTGCTCTTGCGATCTCCAAATCACTTTAAAATTCAAATTCTCTTACTAAAAGTTGTACTTAAACACAGGGGATGATCAGCTTGACAACGTCAGCAGTCGTGCCAAAGTTAAGGCCGCCCCATTGCAAGAGCAACGGCCAAATTTGCCAGGAAGCCGACTCGGGCCAACTAGCCATCCTCTACGTCTCACTCTTGCTGACGGCTTTAGGGTCCGGGGGATACCGACCCTGTATTGTATCTTTTGGAGCGGACCAATTTGACGAAAATGATCCGAAGCAGAAGACTGCCACTTGGAAGTTCTTCAACTGGTACTATTTCTGCATGGGGGCATCAATCCTGGTTGCAAATACGGTGATTGTGTATATTCAGGACAACATAGGATGGGGTTGGGGTCTTGGCATTCCGACCATTGCTATGGCTTTGTCGATTATCACGTTTATATTTGGGTACCCTTTGTACAGAAAACTGGATCCCGCCGGCAGCCCGTTTACGCGGCTGGTGCAGGTCTGTGTGGCGGCGTATAAGAAGAGGAAGGTGGCTATGGTTTCTGATCCTAAAATGTTGTATGAAAACGAGGATCTTGATGCTGCTATTTCTGTTGGTGGGAAGCTTGTCCATACTAAACACATGAAGTAAGTCATCTCTTGATTTCTCTTCATTGATTTGCATTAATGTTGTGCATTAATGATCAAATATATGGAATGTTTTTGAAGTTTTAAATGTTTTGCACATCTTTTTTATCTGCATAGATGAATTCTAACAAAGAGACCCCGGAAATGTAGCTAACATTTGAGATTGTCTTTAACAACAAGAGATTTAGAGGATCATTCCCGATAAGTCTATTTCCGACTCTTATAGGTTGATTAAAATCTAAGAAGTCGAAACTGTTAGTTGAGCCACACTTAGAATCCAAACCATGTTGGGGTCCTTAAATGACATCACTGAAAAAACCTTCGAACTTTATAGTAAGGTCTAGAAGTTGAAAGTTAATAAAGAATGCGCAATGTGGTAAAAATTATTAACTTAACTCTATCACAAAGTGGCTGAAGTTATTTCTATGGTCCTATTAAAATGGATTCATAATGTAACTATGTAAGGTCAAAATGTCACAAGCTCTCTTAATAAAATGGTCCTTGCTTTGAGTCACGTCCAATGTTAGGCCAATCGAATTCGGCCGAATAAAAAGATATGGATTTTAGAGTGTTTAATTTGTGGGGTGTAATGTGGTAAAAATTCTTAACATACATCCATCACCACGTGGCTTAAGTTATTTCTATGGCACTATTAAGATGGATTAACAATGTAATTATATAAAGTTAAAATGTCACCAACTGTCCTAATAAAATGGTCCTTACTTTAAGTCATGTCCAATGTCAGGTCTAATCAAATTCAATCAAATAAAAAGAAGTGAATCTTAAAATACTTAGTTTGTGGGGACAATTTTAACATTCCCAACTCGTTTATTATATCAATTGTCAAAAAATTTCTCTTCGCTGCCTGGAATGCGAAAATAACAGTGTAACGAAGCCTTAGCAGAAAAGTCGACCGACAGAATGTGTGGCTCACCAATATCACATGGGAGATTTCATAAAATCAGTAGATAATGATCAGAATTTAGAAAGTTTCTGCAGACAATTATGTACTATTTTCCTGTGATGCAAATTTCTTTACCACCTTAGCTGTTCATTTTACTACACAACAAGCTGCCCTGTGTCAAGGTTGCTATATCAGGCGCCCACCATATTTCTGGAGCCCTCTGATTTGTTCACTGCGTTACATTATCAGATAAGGCCACACATTATCACCCATAGATTTTCTTTGGATAATGCCAAGATAATACCCTTCCCTAGATAATTGGCGTCATCCAACCCATCTCTCTTCCACTTGGCACCAGCATATCTTCAATTATGCAACCAAATAATTAGCGAAGATACACAAAAATAGAAAACATCAAAATAAAGTAGAAAATGAAGAGAAGAACTTGAAAAATTGATTATATGGTGGACTTAAGGAGATTTTTGGTGGTATTTTTAGTTGGAATTGTCTTGATAGTGTATGGAAGCTTGTCTCTTGATCTGAACTTAAGCACTTGGTGGTGGGTCTTCATCTCTAATCAAACCTAATCCTAATGAAGGTAAACAAGGTAAAGAATTAAGACAGAAAAAGCTTTCAAAATTTTGTGGGCTACTTCTAGTGGAGAAAGATTAGTCGACTCTGTACTAAGTGACTTCATTTAGATGGTCTAATCCTTTTCAAATCTTGTAACTCTCATTTGGGTCACCTTTTAAGAGTAATGGGTCAGACCCTATCCGAAAACCCATATACTAATGTGAAAGAATAATCCATATTATCTATATCCACACTTCAACTTTCAAGAATTACTAAAAGAACACCTTAAATCACAAATCACGAGTTCTTGGCACAATTATCTTTTTGAACTGAACTCTTATCATCTTAAAGGCAGATGCAGTTTACAATTACATGATGTAATCCTTTGATGCCCACACAGGTTTCTTGACAAGGCAGCCATTATAACAGAGGAGGACAATCCCAAGGCCCCCAACCCCTGGAAGCTCTGCACAGTTCACCGGGTCGAAGAACTGAAATCCCTGATCAGAATGGGGCCAATATGGGCCGCCGGAATCCTCCTCATCACTGCCGCAGCTCAGCAAAACACCTTCTCCCTCCAACAGGCCAAATCCATGGACAGACATCTCACGAAAAACTTCCAAATCCCATCAGCATCAATGTCTGTCTTCACCCAGACAGCAATGCTGTCCACCATAGTATTCTACGATCGAGTTTTTGTCCCCATAATGCGAAAATTCACAGGCCTGGAGCGTGGCATATCCTTCCTAACGAGAATGGCTATAGGCTTTGTAATATCATTACTAGCCACATTGGCAGCCGGTTTCGTCGAAATCAGGCGCAAGAATGCTGCCTCGGCCAACGGCCTATTAGACAAGCCTCATGAGATGATTCCCATTACAGTTTTCTGGCTAACGCCGCAGTATTGCCTCCATGGGATGGCAGAAGCTTTTATGTCAATTGGGCACCTTGAGTTTTTCTATGATCAAGCTCCGGAGAGCATGAGGAGCACTGCTCCGGCGTTGTTCTGGCTTTCGATCTCAGCCGGAAGTTATACGAGCACTCTTTTGGTTACTCTTGTGCACAAGTATAGCGCAAGAGCTGATGGATCGAATTGGCTGCCGGATAACAATTTGAATAGAGGGAAACTGGAGTATTTGTATTGGTTGATCACATTGCTGCAGCTTCTTAACTTGATTTATTACCTAATTTGTGCTAAATTCTATACATTTAAGCCAATTCAGGCCCGGAAACCGGAGGATGAAAGGCAAGAAGAAGATGGGATTGAGCTTACAGGCCATGTTTAGAGGCTGACTTTGTGGGTTTTCAGGGGTTTACTTTAGAATGTGAGCAGGATGGTCCGAAAAGAAAGCCCGTTTCTTTGAATTTTGGACCATTTGAAATGACTATCAACAGATGTGTTAGCTATGTAGACATTAATGTCTGACTTCTTGAAATGGGCGACTCTTTGTGGACTACTTACGAGCTTGATGGGCGCATAATGTAAATTATGTGAAATTTCTAATTTTGGATATTTTCTCTCAATTAGTATTTATTTTCTATTATGTTTTATAGATTGCCAACAAAATTTATGTGATTTATTTATTTATTTATTATTTTGACTCTATGCGATTCACACTTGATTCATCACAATACATGATTATTTTAGTTTTATGTTGATATTAAAGATTAACTCCAGGAAAACACAGCAAATTCAACACCAAAGTCATTACTCCCGATAACCATTTAAATACTAAAGTGGAAGAAAGAGAAAATGAAAAATCATCTTCCTTCAAACAGACAATCAAAATGTTCATCTACGTGTTTTAACAAGTTATTTAAGCCTTTGTTTCAAAATTTGTTGCAGTCCAATTGTATGATCTCTCAAGAGAAACAAAAGAATCAAATACAACATTGCAGAAATTTGACCGAGTACTAGAGGCGAGCTTTCGTTGGCTGCATGTTGTTCAATGTTATGCCCTGTAACACTTCTTAGCAAACTAAATCTTCATCTACATCGTCAAGCTTTCTGGGTTCTCAATGATCTTTGAGAAGGTTTGGAGGAATGCAGCCAAGTCAGCCCCATAGATGATTCGGTGATCAGCTGTCACATTCACCTGGAAACATTTGTTGCAAATTATTTAGTGTACTTTGTTGTAACGAGGTTCTCTTCTCCATTATAAAATATTGTTCGCAAAATGAGGTTTGACTTTTTGCTCTAAAATATAGTTCTACGCTCCTAGCAGAATCTGAAATGTTTGGAATGTTATTTCTGTCAGCATTTATGTGTCCTGCCACTAGTGAAAAAGAGGATTATCATACATTAAGACTCTTCCATTTCCCTGGGACTCGTTCTCACTAGTTTAACAGCATGATAGCTTCTTACAGCCCCAAATTTCAAGTAGAAACTCAACTTCTATTTAAGAGTTGTGCAGTGTGCATCCAACACATAAATATTCAATCCTGCTGCTGTTCTACAGTTAACTCCTAATAACATTCAACATTTATCAATATCAACATGTTCAACATGGATTAGCGTTTAACCTTCATTTCAAGGCACTGAATTGCATGGATGTATGTGTCATGTGACTTGTAGTATATGTTGTAAATGTACCCTGAAGATTATCTAATGAATTAGTTGTCTTATAAGGAAAGAAACGTATATCGAGTTTATTTGTGTTCTACAAGTCTTATAAATATAATTCTTTTTTATTTTTTTCTAGGGTGTGGAAATGGACGTCAATCACATCTGTCTTTGGCTAAGTTCAAAAGGACATCTCTCAAAGATAAATTGTGTCCTATATGAATAGTAGCCCCAGATAAGACAGAGAATAAAAAGTTGATCCAGTTAAAATTGCATCAGAGAAGGGAAACAACAACCAAAAGCCACAATACTTGTTTTAAAGGGTTCGTATTTGTGGACTTCAAATACATTGCTTATCAACACCAGTTCCAACCCATAGGATTCAAGTTCAAAAGAACAATGACAAATTGAAAGGTATTATATAACTCAAAGGAAAGCAACAGACCACACTTTAAACATGGCAGGGCAAGCTGGACAATCCCAGTCAGTGATATAAGGCTGTAAATATTCTATCTAGCGAGAGATACTCTGATACCATAAGCTTTTAGAAAAAGTGTGAAAAAGTGTAGATAATAGACTTACCAGCATCTTGTTTTTGACGCTGAAGAATCCATCTTTGTCTGCTGTAACAGTTGGTTTTGATGCTCCCACAGCCATAATAGCCCCCTGATCATAATCCGAATTACTTAAGGAATGCATAAATTGCTTCAGAAAGAATAAAAACTTTGCAATAAGATAACTTGAGATCGCAATCCTAACCTGTCCTGGAGGAAGGATAGCATCAAACCTATCCACTCCAAACATGCCCAAATTAGATAATGTGAAAGTCCCTACATATCAAGAAACCATATGAATCAATTGTGAATCAACCATGAAACTCAAAATATTGCATCAGGGATCATGAAAATCATTACAATTCTATAGTTTAAGTACCTGAATTGTACTCCTGGGGCTGAAGTTGCTTAGCCCGAGCCTTCTCAACTAGCTCCTTCCATTTTTGAGACAAAAGATAGAGATCCAACTACATACAAGCAAGTCAGATTCTCTAAAACTCAAACACTTACTAAGCTACAATCAAGCAAATGCACGAAGAACAAAATACTAAAATCAGTCCATATATTGTACCTTATCAGCATCTTGAAGAACAGGCGTGATCAATCCACCATTAATTGCCACAGCCACAGCAATATTTATACTGCTATTGTAAGTTAAACTTTTCCCATCTTTACACGAGGCATTCACCACTGGATGTTGAATCAATGCCATTGCTGCAGCTTTTGCTAGCAAAGCAGTCATTGTAACCCCCTTCGGCTTCACCTATTCATTAATAAAACAACTACCATTATCTAAAGTTTGACTAATAACTCTGTTGACTGTTCTTTACAGTTATCACGTATATCTGCCTAATATACCAATTCACACCACACTACATTAACTGAAGATGAACAATTTAATATCTATTTTTGAAACTGCTTATGCAAGTTGTGAGTTTCATCTATCCAGCTTGTAACATAATAGGAAATTCAATTGAATTAATGTTGCATTTCACAATTAAAGTCGGCACATTGGGACCAAATTAACAATCTTTAAACAAATGTACCTTCTCATATAGAGCATCGAGGGCATCAGTGGCGATCGGATAACCAACTCTGAAAGTCGGCACGCTCAGGCTCTCCACCATATTCTTCGACACTGCAGCCTGCATGGTAGTGAAGGGTACTACGCTTGATCCTGGAATCTCAGGAAAACTTTGTGCAGCCTTTGACGGGGATGCCGCAGGTGTTGCAGCTGCGGCAGCCGGCCGAGCAGAGACTGCGACATTTGCCTTGGGGGCATGCGTAATTCCAGCTGCCTTCTCCACATCCTCAGGCGTTATCCTGCCAAATGGTCCTGCCCCCACCAATTTACTGATATCCACCTTGTGCTGCTTCGCCAATTTCTTCGCATACGGCGTCGCCACCACCTTCCCCGGCGTTGCCGGAGCAGCAGCAACTTCCGGAGCTGGAGGTGGAGCTGCAACTTTCGTAGCGACAGGAGCAGACTCTTCGACTTTAGGCGCCGATGCAGCCGGGCTTGACGAGGATTGCGCCGCCGCTTTAGCCTTAGCTTCTGCAATTTCGTCCTCAGTCTCAGCCAAAATCCCAATCGCCGCACCAACAGGAGCCGTTTCGCCTTCATTAACAACAATGGCAGCCAATATTCCATCATAAAAGGTTTCGACATCCATATCGGCTTTATCGGACTCAACAACCACAACGGATTCGCCCTTGGAGAGGACGTCGCCTTCAGATTTAACCCAGCTGACGATCTTTCCCTCCGTCATGGTAGAGCTGAGGGCCGGCATAAAGATCTCCCGGATCTTGGCGCGGACAATGGGCAGGCGAGCAGAACGGGGCTTGAGAAAGAATGCGGAGGGGCGGAGGAATGGGGTGGATGAGGAGACGGAGGAGGAGAATGAGAGGGAAGCCATTGTTGATGTGAGATGGTGGAGGAGAAATGGCGTATGAAGGAAGTGTCTGTGGTATAAAGAGCGAAGTTGGTTGGAGATGGCGGAGAAGACGAGGGAGAATCGGTTTGAGTTAGCTTTGAGTAGTCCGCCAGCCAGAGTGCGTGTTCCCGTCTGACTGTGCATCAAAATTTGTTGGGCCCAAATTCGGGTCGAGCCCAGCATGGAATACATTGGACCAATATTGGGTTTCTTATTGGGCCAATTCATTGTTTAGGCCTGGGATAGTGGACTGGGTTTACAATTGGGCCCATTTCATCGACGTTGGACCTGGCTGAGTTCTTGTTGGGCCTAAACATCGGTAGCAGCCCATAGTTCGTATTTGAATCGGATCTGCGATATTCGAATTCGAATCCTAATCCGATCCGAAATCCGATAGGATCTTTATTATTTAGTACCATATTCGAATCTAATGGATATTCGAAATTCAATTAAAATATTCAATCCGATTTATATTTTTTTTCTTTTAAATTTTATAAAAATATTGTACTTAGAAATAATTTTTTAGTACATATTAGTCCAAAAGTTAAATATTTGAATACTAAATTCTTATTTTACATTTTATTAGTGCATGGATGAACTATTATATATTATTATATTTAACATTTTATTAATACCCCTCTGACTTTTTAAATTAAAGACTCAATATTAATTTATTATAATACAGATGTTAACATAGATATTAAGTCAATATAATATATACATTTTATTTTAAAATCTTTATTAATATTATATGGAAGAGTATTAATTTAATAACAAATATTAAAGTTCGGATTCGAATATTTAACTGATCGCTTAATTTCATGTTCGATCCACTTATTTTTAATTACGAATATTTTAATCGAATAAAAATCCTAAAATTAGAATCGAATTTAGAATAAAATCCAATCCATCGACAGCCCTAAATTAGTTGATGGGGGAATTGAGTTGATTAATGTTTGGTAATAATCACTTAAGCAACTATAATGCTTTGATTTAGCAATTTTTTTTTTTGTAGTATTGAAACTTTATATACTTTATAATAGAAACATCTAGATGCTATGGTGAAAAAAGGAGCTCTTAGAATTGGTAGAATTGGAGACATGAGATTAACTGGATATACTTCTTAAATGGATATCTCGTTAAAAGGATTGAGTTGTCCTTATTATTAATATGTAATGTCCAAGTAAGTGAAGATTTACGTCTTTTTTATTATAGGTTTCACTCAACTCAATCAATAACGAATTACAATTTAGAATTTGAATCATATATTAGTTGATAAAAATGACTTCAGATGAAGAAAGAACATGATAATTTTTCTGTATATATTCCCTCTCAGGACATTTTTTATTATAAATATTTTTAAGCAAGTATTGCCCTCTTCTCTATCGAACGTATAAAAGATTGTGGTCACAACCTTTTTGCTAGGGTTGCTTCCCTCATCAAAGTCCATAGCTTTAGATTTGACACATAATAAACCCTCTTAACAAAAAAAGATTGATAACTCCACAAGACTACACACTAAAAACAGTTAATGACATGCATCATAGGCCAAATACTACCAAGACTTTTGCATCAAGATGTGTACATTTAATTACTTTTGAATTGAAAAGCACATGGGATAGACCCCACATACTCCCTACAGCACACACACGCACCCGTGTTGGTGTGTGTGCGTGCTGTGAGGGGGCATCCCACTGGGATGCCACCCCAGCATCAAATGAACCCTAATTTGACATGCAGCCAAACACCTCAAAGGACAAATAAGACTGCTCAGAGTACACATGTAACAAATTTACACATACATACTGAAATGGATTCATAATTTTTTTCTGTTGGCCATGGGGCAATCATTTAATCCCACAGTTTTAATTTGAGGACACAACAGAATTATGGGGCTGTTTGTTTCCACTACTTTTCAGCAAATACTGCCACTTGTTCTTGAATAAGGGCTTATCAGAATCCACAATATGATCTTTGGTTCTCCTCTCAAACAAGCACATTTGGTTTGCAAATAATTGCTTTCTTGATGAGTTCAATAAGCTGATGACAATGAGAAGTAGAAGACTGAAAAAGATAGGGTTTTTGGGTCATAAGGATGATAATATCCCCAATTTGGAAAGCCAAATGAAGGAAAAGAATACTTTTTAAACAGTGCCAGCATATTCTAATAATAGTAGCTAATAAGAGGCACTTATCGATTGGATATTGGGACGCGTAATTCAATTGTTTTATATATTTTTTTTTTTGAAATTAATAATAATCGAGATTATATAAAATTATACATGAAAGATCCTTTAACGCATCTCAAGCTGGATTGACTAAGATAACCAACCTTAGGAAGGCTCTTTTTATAATTGGTATTTTGTTTTAATGTGATTGAAATACACTCTTTCATAACTAAACATCACACCAGTAGCCATACATGGACGAAAAGAGCTTGTTTTCCATTAACAACTAAAGCATCGACTTGTGAAGATCCAATTCTAGGATTATTGGCAACTCATTATCAACTTTCTTTCAACGAATCAAAAACTTTTAACTGAACATATTCATTCAGCCATGGATGTTTTGTAGGGCACTTTGTACATGGTGAATAACCATATTATAATTAAAACTTTTGATAAATCAATGCAATGCATACATATGTATGTCAGGGCATACAAAGTGAGAAGTTCACAAGATGTTAGTTAATTAGAATGTAATTTTAAAAAAGAAAGAAAGAAAAAATCAGTTAAGTTTGTTATATATACTTTTTTGGGTTCACACATGCAGGCAAGCACTTAGGTTTGTTTGAGTTCTCATCTCAAATCTTAAAAATTTAAATATGAATATAGTGCCACTCGACTAATTTACTGGTGGCAACAATCATATAAGCAATCACTATTTGACAAGTAGTTATAAAAATATAATTTTCGAAATAACAATAATTTTTCTTGTCACAATATAATTAACTAGTGACAACTTACTTATAATTACTATTACAATTGAAATAAAAATAACTATTGTAATAGCACAACAATTGTTCTGATTACTTAATGTGTATTATTGATGATAAATTTAACATAATTAATAATATTTTATTAATACATTACCTTTTATGGTAACTTTACATTCATTGTCAATTAAAACTTTTATCAGAGGGCATGTAAGGTCCAAAAATTAAACCACTGGGCCATCTTTGATGCCAACTTGATGCCAGATTGGCTGCTGATAATAACATTCAGATTGACTTTTTTGTTGACCCTTAGCAAACATGGGATCTTGAAATTTAGAATAAAAATATTAAACGAGTGGGTTTTTATAAATATTTAAAATGATACAATTTTATTTTATTTTTTACCTTTTCTACACTAAAATTAAAATATCAAATTACAGCATATATATGGGGAGGATTCTCTAATGTTTATGAGCTCTACCAAAATTATATTTCACACGGTGATAATATCTGTATAGTTATTATAAATTAATAATGTTTTAATGTGTTTTTATGATAAAATATTTTTCCTACTAAATAGTAAGATGATTTAAACATTATTGCATCAATGGTATCTATTGCTACTTGCCAGTTGACTTCCAGGTGATTGGTGGGAACTTAGTCCTATAATTAGCTTATCTTACCCTCCAACCTTTTCCAACCCACCAATGCAAACATAGCTCATTACTACACAATCAAATCAATTTTGGAGAAAAGACAAAACCGAGGGGTGGGGGTGGGGGGGTTACCATAATTAAGAGTGAGATCACATAGATTAGATCATTAGATTTGCTATATATACTTGTTAGGAAATGCTTGGTGGTTAGGTAATTACATAATTGGAGGTTCCTATATGGTGCCTCTCTTTTCTCAATTAGGTTAATCACTCATTAAGACTATTAGTTAATTATGGATTACCATTTCCATTGGTTTAGGGCTCATGAAAATGACACATCAACGATGTCGTATTCTTACCCTTAATTTAGTAAAGTTCAACAATGACGAACTTTATACAAGTGATTAGATTATTATTTGATTAAAAAGCTCAAATGACATTTAAACAAGGGTACTTGTGCTCAAAATCAATATAGATGGATAGGTTGAAATTTTTAGAGGCACAAAACTACTTTTTGTAAAGAACTCGGTGAAGTAGTCTTATAATCTTTAAGAGAATGGATGTCACTATATAAGGAAAATCACAGTATCCAAGCTTGAACAAATATTTAGCAAAAGTACGAACTTTTGTAAAATCATAAAACTATATATGAGGACTAGACTAGGGGTTTTTTAGGATCATATACACATGATTCTGACTTATCATCATATACCCACATTTTAGCCGTTTTTATTAGTTTGGTTTGATTTTCACCTTCGAACTATTATGAAATAAAAAACCATGATTTTTGAAAAGAACTATCTTTTTTTAAAATTAAATTATAAAAAATAAAATAAAAATCATTAACCTTCTAATACTCAATGACCAAATTAACCTTACTAATTTTAAGAAATTAAAAAACATTCTTTCCCTAATATTAAACCCTAATTCAATTAGAAGAAAATCAGAGAAAATAAACCTTAAGAGATGAATTCAATTAGAAGAAAATCGGGAAAAACTCGTTGTAGGAAGGCACCGATATGTAGAAAACTAATTCCCTATTCGTTTAATGCTTATTGTTGCCAGCAATCAGCAAGGACTTCCCAATATTTTAAGCAAATTAAATTCACAGACAATCTCAAATTTGAGCAATCAAGAAGATTGAGGTACTAAGTATACCACAAAACAAGAATTACAAAAAGCCTTGTCTCCTACAAAAGAGTATAGAAGCAGAGCTTATAGCAATTTGTTCTCTCAAAATGATTTAGTAGTATCCCACCAAATGTATAGTGTCGACTTTACTTAAAGTGAAAGATATCAAACTCAAAATTTACAGAACACAAAATAAGCCAAAATTTCCCATTCATACTCTTTCAAAATCTCTATACCTAACTAGTCAACAAAACTCAAAAATCTTCGGCAAGAAATATGATTAGAGCCATAACTAATGGCTTGGAGACTCAAGTCAAACACATTGGCTACCCATGGACGTGGCCCTTTCGATTCACCTTCTAAATTGTAGGCATAGGAAGCCCTTTCCAAATGTATCGATTCCTTCCTACAATGAGTTCTTTCTAATTTTCTTTTAATTGAAATCGTCTCTTAGGGTTTATTTTCTTTGATTTTCTTCTAATTGAATTAGGGTTTAACATTAGGAAAAGAGGGTTTTTAATTTCTTAGCATTAATAACGTTAATTTCGTCATTGAGTATTAGAAGTGTAATAGTTTTTATTTTATTTTTTATAATATAACTTTAAAAGAAGATGGTTCTTTATAAGAATCACAGTTCTTTACTTCATAATGATTAAAATGTGAGGATCAAATCAAAAATTGATATGAACGGCTAAAAAATGGATGCATAATGATAAATTAGAATCATGGATATAGGACCCAAAAAAATCCCTAATGAATAACGACTAATGCTTGTTTAATATCAAAAGGTTAGAAATATTACCCTCATTAAGAAAAACTTAAATGAATTTTATAGCTTTAACCCTAGAATCAACTAAAAGCATATTCTCCCGCAATGCAATCACCCCCACCATTAGTAGCAAGATGGAGCATTTTTAGCAAGGCGACGAGAAGATATTTGGGATCCAAAAAAATGTTTCTTTTTCTCCAACCACCCAAGACAAAGTGCAGCTTTTTTTCCCTAATTGAGTTGGGTTAACAAGTGTCATCAGTGGAAAATATGCCACGGTTGCAAACACATGAGAAGTGAGGGCGCAGCAATCTCAGAGGCCAGAGCCAATTAGCCAAAGAAAAAGCTGCAACTAAAATCTAACCCCTAGCTACCAAGTCCCATTGTGTATATATAGAGTGTTGGGACTTAATTATCTCCTATAGTATATTGACTCCATAATGCATTAAAATATTTTGAGGAATACATTTTGTCACACAATTTCTAAAGCTTATACCCATGAGGATCTCTTTCTCCTATTCATTTCGGGGTAGTTTGTATTAATATGAAGATTTAATATTTTGGTATTTTATTTGATTTTAAAGTTCAAAATATTCAACTTAATTGTGTAATTAAAGACGGGTTCTCAACTCAACATATAATCAGATTAACTACCTCTAAAAAGATATTGTGTTTATGAAGTTCTGTTTTTAATTGTATTTACAGTCTCTGTTGAAGATTTATATCATTTTATATTTAAGTCTAGTATTTGTACTCATTGAGTGAACTATTGTTATATATATATATATATTATATTTATTTAACTACCTATTGTATTATAGATTTATATCACAATGGGGAATAATAGATGTGATAAGGTTGAATTAGGTGACAAGCACCTAGATTGAAATTAAATAGAATCCCACTTTATCGCGAACAAAATATGCATTAAATATTTTTATGTTCAAAAGGACATTGTTGAATGGGGTGGGAAGGATGTCCTTGTTCATTATGGAAAAGAGTAACATAAGTGGAAAAATAAAATATATATCTAACTTTTGTACCAAATGTACTTGACTTTGGATTTTAATACTATGTGATAAAATTGGAAAATGTGACTATATAAAACCAAACTTTATCACCAATTATTGCTTCATTAGCACCAAGCACTATCAAATTGATGCTTCACGCTTGGATTCTTACCCGATTTAAGGCATTATTAAAATGACTAATCTAGCAAGCGTGGACACCTAGTCCATGTGAGAAAGTCTTTATTGGATGGTTCACTATCCAAGAACTCATCAAATTGCCTATTGGCTATGCCAAACGATCAATGTCTTATATTTGGTCCACAAGCGCATTGTTACCACTAAGCCAAAGCTAAGGACATTTGCAAATCTTGCACCCCACAAAAATTACAAGATTTTCAATTTAATCCTCATCTTAGTGTGTACACCATGAAATGGAACTCAACAAATGTTGACATCATTTAGTTGGAAACTAAAGTTGTTCAAGTTTATGGTTCTTTTGCATGATTAGGAGCTTAAGCATTCATAAATTCTAATTTATTCCTTATTTATGTCTTTGTATTGTTTCAAGACGCTTTAAATACTTAATATGATGAATAATTTTTTTTATCTAATTGATTTGAAATTGGGGTTGATGATCCTTTTCTAACTAAGAGGTGAGAGGACCTAACTAAAAAGAAGGAGATGAATAAAAAGCTGGACGATGGGTGATATGAAGAGTCAGACTATGAAAAAGAACTTCATTTTATGAAACCTTAGAGAAAGCTCCTTCCAAACGCAAAAAAAAATGGATTGCTTGCCACTTTATTCTCAATTTTTTTCACCTAACTTAATTAAAAGTTACTTTTCTTTATACCTAACTTCTCGTAAACATATTAATTCAATCCAAGGATTAATGGAAAAGAAGAAAGATATATGACGATTTTCTTTTAATCTGTATTAATGCTCTTCGGTGATACCTTTCTTCCATCAATATTAACATGTGGTGTCATAAGTTGCAAAATACGGATAGTAATCATTTTTCTCGCAAACGATAAAAGAAATAGAACATAACATAATAAAACAAAAGAGAAGGGACCAAAAGTGCAAATAAACTTCAATGACGAACACGATTCGCTTAGCTATACACCTTGGCTCCAGCTTACCCCTTTTGGCATCTCCCCTCCGACAGTCGACACGCGGCGCTCTCCCAAAAGGGACCACCATACTAAAAATTGCATGACTCACAAAACATCACCCTCCCAAGTCCCACACCTACTGTCTATTCCTCCCACAAAATATCAAATCCTACCAATCCACGATGAATAAAAAGGCAATAAAGTGGGACAATCCACCCCCAAGCCCCCCACCGCCTAGAAATGTCAATCCCATCTCAACATCCTCCACGTTACCACATATACCAGGTGCATTACACCACCCCCACCCCCCCTCGCCAAGCCCACTTCATAGCTTTATAACATGGTGCCCTCTCGCCATCACAATTCAATGTCAAGAATTTTCTCTTTGTTGTTCTATAGCTAATTAACTGTTCTGTTTTTCGGGTGTTTTCTTTTGAAATCAAAGTTTTCACTGTTTGAGGGGTGTAAGCATTTATGGACGGAACGGAGGGTAATAATAGTAATAGTAGTGTAATAGCGCCGTTTGTGATGAAAACTTACCAAATGGTGAGTGATCCGACGACGAATGGGCTCATCACTTGGGGAATGGCTAACAATAGTTTTATTGTTTTGGAGCCTTCGGTTTTTTCGCAGAGGATTTTGCCAATGTATTTTAAGCACCACAATTTCTCCAGCTTTGTGCGCCAGCTGAATATTTATGTGAGTACTTGCGAAGTTGTTGTTTTTGAGGTTTAGTTCTTGTATATTTCACGTGATTTTGATGGGTTTTGGCTTTACGTTGGATTTGCGAGCTTCAATACGGAAGAAATTAATGGAATTCATGAGAATTTTTTCTTTTTTCTTTTTCTTTTTTTAATATTTCTTTGTTTTCCAAGAAAAGGTTTATGGGGGTGTGGCTTGGTGTTAGTTGCATGGAAGATGAACCATTGTAGACTTTTTATGGAAACTAAGCTTGGCCCATGGGAGAAAAATGAAACAAACCAAATTATTTGTTTTAATAATCCAAGAAACAATATTCTTATAGAATCATACACATTTAGTGCTTTTGCCTGAGTAGATTATGAATGATTACTTAGCAATATAAGCCTATATTTCCTACGACTCTGCCTATTTGAATAGCTTTTGGAGCTTTAAGAATGTTGTTCTTGTTAATTATTTATTTTTGGTGTACCCGTTTAGCATTATTGAAAGATTGCAAGAACTGATTTCCATGTCCTTGAGGAGTTACTGATAAGTTATGATAGAAAATGTTTCTTGGTGCCCTTTTACCCACTTTTAAATGGTTTTGACCTCCTAGCTTTTCTGGGTGGAATGGGGAGGAAGGGGTGGTTAGACCATCAGTAGGATATAATCTTTTTCGATATTTATCATTATTGTTATATTGCTTTTCAGCAAGTTAAGTTCTCAAGTCCGACCCTTGGAAAGTTGACGCTTGCTTAAGTTTTGTTGAGCTTTCTTTGAAATTATGACAAGAAATCTTTTGATTCTTAGAACTTCTCAGGAAAATGACTAAATATGCAACTTTCTTACATAACATCATAGAACTGTTTGGGGGAAAAAGGTGGATTGCTTTATATTTTTTCTCATTAATTTGCATCAGGGCTTTAGAAAAGTTGATCCGGATAAGTGGGAGTTTGCAAATGAATGGTTTCTACGCGGGCAAACTCAGTTACTGAACAACATTGTGAGGAGGAAACAAACTAATAAAATCTATACTTCACTTGTAAAACACGAGGACGATGAAGATGAGCAGCTGTTAATGGAAATCATGAAACTAAAACAAGAACAGAAGTGTTTAGAACAAGAACTGCAGAGCATGAGCCGGAGGCTAGAAGCAACGGAGAGAAGACCGCAACAGATGATGACTTTCCTGTACAAATTTGTAGAGGATCCCGAGGTTTTGCACCAAATGATGCTTGAAAAGGAGAAAATGAAAAGGCTGATGCCGGATAACAGTGACAAGAAGAGAAAGATCATGATATCTGCAGCTGTTTCGTCGAGTTCTTCATCTGTAATGGCTATATCAACGAGCTCATCAGTCAGGAGCGAAGATGATCAAGAAGGGACGCCAAGTTCGTCGCCGGATGGAAACTTGGGTGTTGATAATTATTGTCCATCTTCATCCTCTCTAGAGTTATCTTCATCTCATGAGAGGTTTAGTCATAGACAAAGTGCAGGTATGCCTAAGATCAGGCAAGAAGATAATAGTTATGCCGCTAGTTCTAGTTCATCAATGGTTAGTCCCTCCTGCGGAGGTGGTGGCTCTACGGTGGCGGCAAATAGCATTACAAGTTATAGTGGTGGTGGTGGAGTTGATACACATTATTTTGAAGGACTAATGACTGGGGAGAATGCTAAGCCCCCACCTCCCTATCCATTCTCATTGCTAGGTGGTGGATTTTAGTTGATATTGTGGCTGTTTATTTGGGAGTAAGACCTTTGTAGTAATGTAAGTGGTTTATGCCTAATTTAAAAAAAAAAAAAAAGGTTCATTGTGTGCTAATTAATGCATTATATGCACTTCTTTTGTATCCCTCTTCTAAAATTATATTCTTTAAGAAAGCTTATTTCAAAATTTTATATTTTAATTGATATTATCATCTATTCCATTTAGTAGTATTAATACTAAATGTACTAAATGCTAATTGCTCAAAAAAGTTGCAAATGTGCTATTTTCTTAATTGTGAAGGCACAAATCAATAGAACAAAGCTAGTTTACTTACTCCTTTCGAGCCAAATCTTATGCGACTGGAGCCCTAAGTGTAAGATTTGCTGCTAATTAAATTGAAATTTTTGGGATTATGATTAATAACTGTTTTTAATCATTTGTTTGAAACGCATCCAAAAAGTAACTTGGAGAAAATAAACAACACATGGCCCTCCTTGAAGAGGTCCCAATAAATAGAATAAATAAGCGTGATAGAATACCTAATTTCTTTAGGCTTGAGATTATTATCTCTTTGTGACGAGGATTTCTAGTAGAATGAGTCTTAAAAGATTAATTTTCGAGAATCAAATGAAATTAATCATTCAAGATCTGTGTAACATTGATCCAATTACAAAGATGATCGTAAATTAGAAATTAGACGACATAAGGCGGATATAATTTTTTTTCATTGAGTATAGCCCATAAAGAGAAATCCACTAAGGATAAGTAAAGATCCTAAAGATTGGCATTTTTCAATCCATGCAGCTCATGCATTA
>JACGDI010005562.1:704542-730395 GCA_014898725.1 Jacaranda copaia
TATAATAAAAAATTATTAAAAATTCAAATATGCTGTAAATTTACTTTATAAATATAATATTCTTATACAATCCAAAAGGAAAAAAAAAGAAAAAAATATTAAATTAAGTCAAATTTATTTATCGAATTTCAAATATTCATAAAATTCAGATATAATATTAATTAATAAAAATCCTATAAAATATCAAATTGAGATCAAATATAAATTTTAATAAATAAATAAAAATTCGAATATAATTGATGTGATCAAAATCCCGACCATTAACAATCCTATTTATAAAGATGACAAAGGTACAACTCCAACTGATTTTTATGGACCATTTGGACCCCAACTAGGCACATGCCTTTTGTTTTGTTGCTATGGATTTGGTTGCAAACCCACCCCACCAACTTATTTATCTTATTGTTCTTTTCTTGTCATAAACTCATGGTCCAAAAGTCTATCCCTACTTGCTATTAGAAGCCAATAATACTCATCGACAAGTTGCGAAAGCTACGTCCAATTGCAAGAAGGTCCATTGTGCCCTCCATGGTACATTGGTACTCATATTTTGAACTATATGAATAAATACTTAGGTCACGAGTGTGAACATTAATTTATTGTTCTTATTTGTTAAAGATGACGTGGAATTTAAGGTTAATGGTAACTTTATTTAATTAAAATTGAATTCCAAGCCCAACCATTTCATCAAGGTGCAAACTTGATAATCTTTTTAAATAAAAATGATCAAATTATTAGTTTTTAATTGCAATTTTACGTTAGAAAAAGAATCAATTTCATATGTATTTGCTTCATAGTTATTATTCGTGTTTAAAGCTTTAGTAGTGCTCTATTCTTTAGTTGATCAACTTATATTTATGGTTGATTCTGATATAATAAATTTTTATTGTAATTTATTTTTATAAAGCGATCATCTGAAAGAAGAGCAGTGGACGTTGTTTTGACCCTAATTGCAACATAAGAAAAGTCAGTCATATTATAATTATTAGTTCGTGTGATATTTAAAAACTACTAAGCAACAGTTACATAATTAGGTGACATTGGGACAATTCAGAAAAATCTGGATAAAGCTAAATCCAAATTTAGCTACGTAAATATCCTCTTTTTTTTAATCTTTGCACACACATTAAGAATTTGACAAGTTTTAATTCTTAACCTCACACTAAATGTGTGAAATTTAGGTTAATATGCCAAAAATGACCGTCGACAGATAAATGTCCTATAATCAAGGAACTTAATTTTAGCTTCTATAAAATATTTTTTTTATTTTTTATTTATTTTTTGTGTGTGTCTAAACAATTTAAAAAAGTAATTTTAGCCCACGCATTAAAAATTAAATTAAATAATTTAACTTTAAAGAATCATGATAGAAATTCAAAAATCTATAAAGTAAATAAATAACTTTTTCATGAATTTCATTTTCATCTCATCACATCCGAACAGAAGCGGAAAACGTTAACGGATAACCTCGAAACTGAGTGGCTGTCACGTGATAAGAAGAAGGTAAGAATACCACGTCAGGCTGTCCGAGATATTTGACCAAACGGAGCCGGTTAATTTGACCGGTTCAGCCGGTTGAACACAAGAGAGAGGAAACCCGGAAAATAAGGAAGCTTCCTAACATTTGAATAGTCTTCCCGCCTCAGAAAAAAATAGAGAGGGGCCGGCTTAGCTGTCACCCGGAGCCATATCTTTTGGCTTACGCCAGCTATTTTGCCTTTATTCTCGACCCTTCTATTTATTTTTTACTTTTGGTCCAAATCCAGCGATAGATTCCAGGCACCCTTTCGGTTTTCTCTTTCAATATATTTGATGGAATTTGCAATATAGTCCAACAATTTATCGAGATTTATAGATTGGTACCCAAGCCAGCCACATGATTGGCAGGACTAAAATAAATGATCCATTCATATTAAGATTGATTTAATTTTGTGAAATTGAGGTTAATTTGATAATTTGATAATAATTTCATTGAATTAGTAATAAATACATAGATAATAAATAAAGTCCAAATAGATATTGCACGGCATTGGTGCCATTAATAATGGCACGATTCTATCAAAGAATTTTTATTTGTTTTTAAAAGTATGTTGCCTTTCACTTTTTAAATTGAAATATACATAAAAATTAGTGGTGTTGGTTGAGTCATAGATAAGGTTAAAAGCAATGTTTTCAAAATCAGATCGAACAATGAATCGGTAATCTTATTAGTTATTGGTTGAATTGATATGATATTATAATAATGTAATAATTATATTTAATTTTATAAATATATATAATATTTTAATATTACAAAAAAATAAAATTTTTAATTGATATAAAAAGAATATTATTTTAAAAAAATCAACTTACTTAATTTTAAGTATATTTTTTCAGAAAATAATATTATTTCACAATTTATCAACTATAAATAAATAAAAAATAATGTTTCATATTAATTTAAGTAATCATTCGTTTCTTGCTTAAACTCAAAGTAAAAATAAATTCTTCTACACTAAATATTCAACATAATTTAAGAGAGATTAAACAAAATAAAATAACAAATTAAACATAAGTATTCACATATAACTACCACTTCATTAACTTTCAAAAAAATAAATTCATATTTCAAAAAATTACATATCCAAAATCTTTAATCATCATTTTTAACTCATAATTTATTTTTCTTTTGCACTTTTTTTTCTTCTTAAAAAAATATAAAATTTTCAAAAAAAAAAAAGAAGAAAGAAAACAAGTAAATCGGCTGAACCGGTCCAGTTTTAACTAGGTCAACTAGTTTTGACTGATTTTGACTTTTACCAGTTCATACACTTCAACTAGACCGGACTGACCACTAGTCACTGGTCGGACCAATTAATCCGATTCAATTTTCAAAACATGGGTTAAAGGGATTAAATTAAACTATTCTTGACAAAATCAAGAATTTTGGTATTTGTATAAATTTTGTATTTTTTTTTATTCAGGTTAAATTTTAGTTCGACTCAATATCTAATTTGACGTAATGTTAGTCATATAATGAGCATATATGGCCAAATTTCTACATTTTTCAAGCAAGGTAAACAACATTAAGCTACTAGAGGTTATATGATACACCAATTCGATTCAAGCTCTTGGAATTGGAATAAGTTTGAAAGCGAATCATAAAATCTTGATCATCTTCTTTATCTAATAAATGGGGAGCTTGCTTTAAAATCGTCTGCCTTGAACTCACCCAAGAGTATATGCTTTAATAGGAATCACTCAAGGATAGATTAAAAACTTTTGGTAAAACGTCCGTCCATCACCCAGCGGATAAAGTACATTACATAGTTCAAGGATTGGCGACTTACCCATTCAATGACTCTGGCATTGGACGTTTCCAAAATAGTTATTATTAGATCGTGTCAATTCAGTAACAGACGTTGTTGGCATTTCACAATTCCTTCTCCATTTAGGACTTATCTGAAAGAGAATCCAGTATTTCTTAATCATGAATATCTGAACTAACTACTCATTTAATTTATAATATAAGATTATTTTTTTTAACCCAACACTTGATCACCATATTATTCCGACCTTTATAGTAGCTAAGTCGTTGTGAACAATCCAAACCTAATATTTGTACTCACTTTATACCCTATTTGAACCACAAAATTTACTACTGTGAGAATTTCTGCATCAATTAGACTATAAAAATTGATTTTTTTATAAATATAACAAATGTGGAAAATGATGTAAATTGGAGATGCAGCAAAATAAATGCACTTAATAAACTTTCATAATTACAAATACACAGTTTTGTTTTGTTTTTTTTATTGTTTATCTTTATTGCAATTATCCCAAATTTCACTTAGAAATAATTTCATACAAACACCCAAAAATAATCTTTAAGAAATAATTTTACACAAAGAATACATTTAAATAAAAAATAGACTCAATTTTTTTAAAAATCCAATCGTTTTATATTGATGTGGACCTTCTACCTAATTCGCTAAACATCATGTTGGCATATACATAGTTTCCATCAAGAAAGACAAATCCCTGATAGGTCAACACGTCATCACTTAATTTATTAAGATAAATTAAGGTTGCAATTATTATTAATTAGTTTAATTCAATAGATTTTTCCCTGTCCAAAATCAAATAATTGAAAATATATACTTTGTTTTTTCTCAAAACAATTCTCATCCGATCTTACTTTCTGTTCCATATGTATTGATTCATAGCTATGTACACATTTAAGAAATAATTTTGGTTTGGAGAGAATTGCATATAGGAATTAAGAAGGAGACTTTGATTCTTTATATTAGGTTCATTCTCTTACGGTGGATCTTCATAAAATGCCACATCTGTATTAATATTATAATTGAGGTCTCATGGACCTTAAATTATATATAAATTAAGATAAAGCTTCAATAGACACCGCAAGAAAATGATAAATTAGTGAAAAAAGAGTAACTGGTAATACAAAAATTGTCACTAATTATGTATATTAAGTGACAAAAGATTTAGTTTTGTCACTTTAATAATTCCTACATACTAAATAGTGACAATAAAAATGTTTAAATTGTCACTATAAATAATTAGTGACACACTTATGGTAACAATAAAAATCTTGTCACAAATTATAGTGATAATTTTTATGATCACTAGATTGTTACTATATGGGTGTCACTAATTGCTAATAATAATAACTTAAAATATCAATTTTTGTCATTATTGTGTCATATTATGATAAGATAAAAGTTATTGTCATTTAAAAATTATTATCAGCGGCAAAATAAAAATTATTGTTACTTAATATATGTTATTAGTGACAATTTTAACGTTGTCATTTACTATTTGTCATTAATTTTATATATTTTTTAATGAGATAGATTATATTCAATCTCTCTATCCTTTTTTTTTTTTCAAAAAAAGAACCAAGATAGATAACTTTGTGTTTAAGACAATATCTAAGTATTTAATGTAAAACTTGTAACATAACAGCAAAAATCTCTTTTTAACATTTGAGGCACGGGAGGCCTGAGATTGTGACTCCTTTCGCATTTCTGTTCACCTTGTCGCAGTTATGTGTTTTTCCATCTTCTTTTCTATTCCTTTTTCTTCCATTTTGACATGGTAGTAATCTTTATTTCAACATTTTTTTTTTCACTTAAGTCTTGATCTGACTCAAATCAATTCAGACCGACATATGATATGACCTAGACTGTTGATTATTGATGGATTCATATTTAAGGAACAACGATTTGCCCCCTTAATCTGTATAGAAAAGGACAACACTACGCCTATAAAGATGAGATATTGCATAGTATCTTAACTATTCTGACGTTCATTCTTGTGATTAGGTTGGAGACCTATTTCACTTGTATAGAACGTGATCCAATTCGAGGTCAAGATCATGAACAGAGACCGTTGGGACAGTGAGCTCGGAATCAAGACTTTAAGATCCCACACTGCATCAATCACTTTAGAACAATATTTGCTAACAAATAATCTATAATGTTTTTCCATATGAATTGCCATTCTATAGAAAAAATTGCTAACAAATAGTTAAATTAATCACAATTTTGTAAAAGCAAATAACATGTAGTATATTTCACAAATTTGTGGAGAGAGTTTCTTATACTTTTACTCGTAGCTAGTGATTAATTTACATCTCATAACTCCTAAATATCATAAAAGTCATGATATAATTACATACTATTAAAAAAATATATCCCATAACATTATAAAATTAAAATATATATTGCGGGGATAAAATATTAAGTGTTAATACAGAAATTATCATTACTAGTGTGTATTAAGTAGTTAATAACTTTTATTTTATTATTAGCAATAGTTAATAAGCGAATGGTTTTTATTTTGGTATAATATAGTTTAATAGTATCAAATTAATATTTTAAGTTGTTACTGTTGATATTAGCAATATAATGTCTATTAATTAGAAATAGTGCAAATTAAAAAATAATTTGTCATTAATAAATATGTGAAAATCATAATTATGAAAAAATATCAATTTTCACTTAATATATTTCGATTAACAATATAACTTTAGCATTATTACTAATTTTGTTTTTCTTATATTGTGAGTACATGTTATAGAAATGAGAAATTCGCATGAAACTTGTGGTTTGAATACTATCGCTATAAGTTCTATGTGAATTTCAAATTTATTTTATGAAAATATTTAAAAAAAAGGATTAAAATTAAACAAAACCAAATTTCTTAACTTTTTTTCCTCATGAGACAACAATTAAATTAAATTCAAATGCAATTAGACTATCATAAGAGACATGATATAATCATAAAATTCTAAAAATATCACCCATTATTCCATTCAAATACAAATTATTTATTTATTTATTTATTTAGAGTGGTGAGAGAAAACCAACACGGGTCACATTCGGAAATCAGCAGAAATCCAGGGACCTTCACGCAAACGTAAAATAACGCTCGCAACTTCGTGCGCATTTCCTCCGTATCATCGCCATATTCAAATGCGATCGCAGCCGTCCATTCCAATCGGGAAACCCTAGTCTCCCCACTATAAATATTACTTTCAAAACAAGAAGTACCGTTTATTATTAAAAAAAAATCAAAAAAATTAAAACTAAAAAACTCGTTTTCCTGTATCCTCATCTCTCTCCTCTTGCTCGTCTGCATTTCGGTTTAATTCTTTTCGAATTAATTGATGGGGGCGATGGCGAATAATTCGACGGCGTCGTATGTCGGATGGGAGGAGGTGGTGGTGTCAATCGAGAAGGGGCAGCGGGAGGTTCATTACTACCTCAAGCGCAGCGGCGGCGGCAGAGATCTGGTGGTTGTGGGGAAGGAGAAGAGCGTTAGGCATATGTCGTATCATTACGCTATTAAGGACAACAAATATTTGCTGTCTTTTTTGAATGGTTCTTCGAGGTTGAAGCTCAGGTCAAGAAGAGAAGTCATCGATTGGCTCAATTCAATCCTTCCAGGTACTTGTCAATTTTTGCTGAGATTGTTTTGGGCGATTTATTTCACTGTGAAATTTAAGGATTTTGGCGAAAAATTGTTCTTTTCTGATTTTGAGCTTTTTCCATTTTTTTTCCTTGAAAAAATTTCGAATCTTTTTCTTCCTGAAATATATATATCTATATGTTACGTATTTTGTATTTTACTTACAATTAAAATGTTCTATGCTTATTGGTTAGATCTGCGCCCTAGAAGCTTTGTTTACGCGACGTCTGAAAAATGAAAGCGTGTATAACAATTCAAATTTTCATTTCTGTTTAAGTGTTTTTGTTTTTGGTGTTGGGAAGTATTGGAAAGGAATGGACTTGTTCTCGATCTGTCAGCAGAAATTGGAAAAAAGTGAATTATTTATTTATTTTTATCTTGGTTCTGTTAAAGGATCACAAGTTGAAATCTTCTGATTTTTCTCCGCCGTTTTTGGTTTTCGTTGAATCTGAGAGATTCATCTCTAGGCTAAGCTGAATTCTTTTCGGGAGATCGCTTTTGTTCCAGGGTAAGTATTTGCAGCCGAATCTGGGATGGTAGAGGGAGTAGTGGTTATTCTAGATTTTCGTCGATATGGATTATCTCCTGGTTCAGGTGGATCCGAGCTATAAGTTCTCTGAATTGTATCCGTAGACTTTTCTCAGCGGTGCCTTCTTTTTCTTTCTTTCTTTCTTTCTTTTTTTATTTTTTGGTGGGCATCTAGGAGATTGTTCTTTTTTTTGGGGATCTGGAAGATTGTTCGGTACTATTGCTAAGAATTTTGGCTCTTGTTTAACTCTTCTCGATTCGGATTTTCCCCTTCTTGACTTCTGCTTTTTCTTACTACCATGGTCTTCATCTCAATGGATGTGGTGCTATGGTTATGCAAGACTGACAATTATCTGGGCTGCAGGAATGTTAAGTGAATTTCTAAGAGCTGGTTGAGAGCCTCGGAATCCCCATTTCTAGGCTGTCATCTACAATGTTCTCTCAAGGCCAATATTGATTGGTCTGTGTTTGCCTTTCCCATTTGTTGTTTTTTCCTTGTGTTGTGCTGAATATAGTTGGAAGCTCTGTTGAGATTCATATGAGATCTTTACAACAGCTCCACTTTTCCCTCTGCCCTTTGTTTTTTTAAAGATTTCTTTTAACTTATTTTACCTTTTAGTAATTTTGTTGAATAGTTATTGAAGCTTGGTGCTAATGCGGAGCACTGTCCTGTTTTTCTGGTTTCAGGTGAATCACCTAATGGTTCTCTTAGGCAATTTGGAGGTGGGGTAGAGGGCAAGTTGGATGAAGATATTATTAAGGTTAGCTAATGGCATGGTTTCTCTGTATTCTATTTGCTTAAATCTTCTATCATCAGATTCTGGAGTTGACATGGTTTTTTAATCTTGTTTTACTGAAATATTTATAGGATGTTCAGATGCGGAAATTGGGTCAGGATGGGACTGAATTCACATGGTTAGGGTCATCGTGGACATGTCGAAAAAGACGGAGGCACTATCAATCATTCCGTCGCAATGGTGCTGTAATATCTGTATGTGTTCCTTATTCTGACAGTTCTGTAAATTGTTATTTCTATGGTTTGGCTGGGGATGCTTCTATAAGACATCGCTTTTAACTGATTAAATGCTAATGTTGTTCCATTTTTCCTTGACTTGCAGGTTCAAGATTTTGTGTATGTACTGGCAGAAGAAGACAAACGACTTGTTGCGTACCTAGAGGATATGTATGAAGACACCAGAGGCAACAAGATGGTTGTGGTACGATGGTTTCACAAAATTGATGAGGTTGGTTTTGTTTTGCCTCGTAATTATAATGACAGAGAGATTTTCTTTTCTCTTTGTCTTCAAGATCTCAGTATTGAATGCATAGATGGACTAGCAACTGTTCTCAGTCCAGAGCATTATGAGAAATGTTTCAATGAAGCAACACATGTGGGGTTGGTGCCATTTGTGTGTTATAGGCAGTTTGATAATGATGATGTTAGGCCATTAGACATAACACGCATCAAAGGTTATTGGAAACAGGAAATATTGAGGAAGACAGCTTCATTACTTGAACTGTCTGATGATGATCTGATTGGTTGTAGACCCAATAAGAGAATCCGTTGGTCTAAAGAGTGTGATATATCATTGAAGTCGCCTGACAACAGAGAGACTGTTGAAAATAGTTTGCAAGTTTGCAGTGGCAGTTCTCTTGATTCTAAAGGAGGCATGAAATTGGGTAGTCTTAAAGAAGGTTGCTCGTTGTCTGGGCAAGATAATTCTACACAACCAAAGTCTGAGCAATATTTAACCATTGGCTCCCAAGTTGAGGTGCTTTCTCAAGATAGTGGCATCAGGGGTTGCTGGTTCAGGGCTTTGATCATCAAGAAACACAAAGATAAGGTGAAACTACAGTACAAAGATGTCAAGGATGCAGTTGATGATTCAAAAAATCTGGAGGTAAGTACGCCACTAATTTTTTGCACGTCCTTAGTGAAGTAGGGCTTTCTTGTTCTCGTAATTTGTAACCATATTTTTTTGTTTCAATCTGTAGGAGTGGATCTTGCCATCTCGATTAGCTGCACCAGATGTATTGGGAATTCGGTTGTCTGGAAGGACTATTGTTAGACCAGCCCTGTCACTTGAAAAGGGCAGACTTTCTGGTACGTTAGATGTTGGCTGCATAGTTGATGCTTGGTGGCATGATGGTTGGTGGGAAGGAATTATTATGAAGAAAGAATCTGAAGATAAGCTAAAAGTTTATTTCCCAGGTGTGTTATCATTGCTTGACTGATCTCAAAGCGTTTTTAATTTTTCTGACCCGTGAATGACAAATTCCTACATTCTCTGGACTCTGTGTGCGCGCGCGCGTGCGCGTGCAGAGATGGATTCTGATATAAAATTTTTACTAATTTGCAGGGGAAAAGAAAGAGATCATATTCAGTACCGGCGATTTGAGGCATTCAAAAGAATGGCTTGACAATGCTTGGCAGAATATCAAGGAAAGGCCGGGCCTTGTCTCTGCATTTTCTGGTATAAACAAAATATCGGATATTGACCAAGGTGGTGCTCCACTTGACAACATAGATCTTGCTGCCCCCATTCATAGTGATCCATTGCAAAAGGCGATTAAGATTGGTGACTCGATGGCAGATGGCAAAGACAAGATTCCAAATGAGTCCAGAGTTGTCAGAGATCTCTCAAAAGATTATTTGCTTGCTCAGTTGCGATGGAACTCATCAGGGAAGAGAAGACGTAGCCGGAGCCCCATTCACAAGCTGCATTTCGGTACTAATGGTAATAGTATTGAAACGGGATTGCAGACTTTTGGGAAATTCCTTTCTAATTCATCCTTGAAGTTCGATGCAGACAACTGCAAATATGCCAGTGATACTCACTTTAGTTCATCAGTTGTCCCTTCTCTGACAAACTTGGTTATGTCTAGGTGATGATTTTAAATCCATCACTTTATTCCGCGCTGTCTATTGGCCAATATTGGAGTGGATCCATCTGTACATTCTTGGTGGTGGTTAGGTTTGATCCTTTTGTAGGCTATAGATTAGATTTCTTGACTTATGCTGGAAATTGTTTAATTTAGAAATGAGGCGTACAACCAGTTCGCCCCCTTGTATAAAATAGGCGACTAATGGCCTGAGCGGCATAATGCTCCCAAACTACAGGCAACAGTTTTGATATGGCATAGCAGAATTACCCTTAGGTGACTACAACTTTAGCTAGGACGTTTCTAGATTTCTTCTGAAATCATCTGCAGACTGTATCTATTTCTCCAATGAAAAAATTGTTCTATGTTTACAATCCTATATCATTTCATTTTCAATTGCTGATAGACCTCAGGCATATTTTATACTGTGATTTTCATTTCTTGGATAACATGGCTGTGCAATATCTTGTTTTGAAACATTCTACCGAATAATAACGTGCAAGCATGAAGATTACGTTACTCTGCTAAATAATTTGTGAGTTCATGCATCTGACTGTCAAAGTCCTTGCCCAATAAAGTTATCTCCTGAACATAAAAAATGGGATGAAATTCCATCATGAATTATTCGGGTATTGTTTTATAGTTTTGCGAGATTTGTCCTCTTAGCGGGGGATCGGCTTTTCCTAAGTCAAACGGCTAGTTTATTTAGTCTAATCCCAGGACGTTATCAGAAATATGTTATAGTTATGAACAAGTAGCAAGTTGATGACCTATGCATATTTTGAGACTGGTCTCTGATAACACGAGACAGAGCATCAAGTGCTGTAATCTTGTCCTTATTATTACCTAATCTTAATTTGACCTGATTGGTTTTTTGCAACTAATCAGAGGTTTAGTCTTTAAAGCAACATTATTACAATAATTGTGTGTGCATAAAGTTCAATGCCACTGTGGGGGGCGCCCTTGAGGAACTATAGCATATTTGTCAACAAATAATCTTCCCCACTCATCCTGTTTTTATTACTAAACTCCCCATTTTCTCCTGCCTAGGAAGCATATATATCTCAGAAAAGATGGAATAGTCCTATCACTGTGGTAAGTGGGTGTTGGCAAATCCTTGTCACTCTCTTCTGATCACTCTTCACAAAGATGAAAAGGAGCCTTTGCCTTTTGCCTTGGCTTTATTTGTGATCCTTTTTCTCAACCTGCTGCTTTAACACTTACTGCCCTGAAGCATGTCCCTGGTTAGATGGAAGAAGGATGAGCCATCGACAGCCGGCCGGCCTCCTCCGACCACCCTAGCTGCCATCGAGTCGTTGGCCTTGCCGCTTGTGAGTTTTTTTCTGAACTTCTTGCAAATATGTGTAACTTTCTCTGATCATAAGGTGATTGCCATGTTCTTTTTCTTGCCTTAGGTGCAGGAAGTTGTGTTTTTAGCCGATTTTCGATGTTCGAGATGCCAGCAAAGGGTGGCTGAGATTATGTCCAAAATGAATGGTAATTAAGGCTTATTTATTCTGCTGCACTTGAATTCTACTTCAGTTGTTTGAAGTTTCTTGAGAAACATTGTTTTTAGCCATTTTTCATCCTAAGGTTAGAATTTCTGCAGTTGTGGTGGTGGTGGTCCAGGCTGGACAATCTTGATTTTGGGCGTAGTTAGTGGGCTTGTCCATAGGATTCCTGTCTGTAATAATAATCTTGCAGGGGTGTGGTGGCCCTGGAAAGCACTTGATCAATTTGTTGATTTTGAAGTGAGAAAAAGTAAACTTTTTTCACCTTGGGGGCTAATTCTTTTCTCGTGATAAAGCTTCATAAGAAAAGACCAGAGGAGTTAAGTATGAAAACAAGGCATCATATTTTGTTGTACTTTTATAGCAGTTCGGGTTTTTCTTAAATGATTTGGTGAGCCAGCCTACAAAAAAGACCTAGACTTTTGACCGTTGCAAAAGATATTGACTGAGTCATTGGTTGTCAGGCATTTTGGATTTGTTAGAATTTAGGGAGAATTAAGTTTATAGAAAAATAGTGGGCAATAAGACAACATGGGAGTAGCTGGGTTTGCTTCTTATACATCTGATGTTGCACATAATTTTCAACCAGTCTTTATTGTTAATGAGAAAATGTGGACGACAGAAAGTATACATACCTTTTTTTTGGTTAAAAAAATTAATGCAACACCAACTTTGTAGTGTTGTTGTAGAGAGTTTTTGTCTTTTTCTTTTTTTTTACAAATATAATTTTTCTGCCTATTTCGTTTTCTGGGCCTCACTCTAAACATAGAATATAATATAGTAGAAAAAAGAAAATAATTTATTTATTTATGTGTAAGCAAAAGATTGAGGCAGCGTTTGGTTATGTTTTTGTTTGATTTTATTATGTATTTTAGAAGAATGAATTATTGAAAAATGTGAAAGTTAATTTTTAGTATGTTTGTTTTTATTTTGGAGGAAATACTTTTTACTATATCAGTTAAATCCATATTTTTTTGTTGGATTTTTGGGGTGAAAATGGAATGGAATAATTTTTTTAATAGTAGAATAATAATAAAATATATATAATATATGTATGTATATATTGAAAAATGCACATTTTGAAGGAAAAATGAAGATATATTTAATTATATTTTCCCAAAATAATGTTATCCCGGAAAAACATAACCAAACTTTGTGTGGCCACAATAAAATCACAGCTTGAGAACAAGTTTTCCAGTACAGTCCTAAATCAATTTCTCGAAATAGACATTAAAACTGCACCTAACAATGTCTACTTTTGACACCACCTACATATTCTTGGGCTTAATCACGTTAATCTTATTCAGGGCAAACAAACATAGACTTTCAGGACATAGGTGCCCATAACCTTAAAAAAAAAAAAAGAATCACACACAGACACACACAGAAGTTGAGATTAGTAGTGCTTTCTAACACAATTTCTTACTCATAATAATTTGCATGTTGTAGGAGAGACTCAATCTGTGGTAATAAGTGTGATGGAGAAGAAGGTCACGCTCATTTGTACATATCCAAATGCTGATAAGCTGCCCGGAAGACAAGCTGCTTCTGCTCTCCGGAGTTCTTGGAGCAAGGTTTCTTTGATTGTTCGCCTTTTTCGTTCTAAGTGCTGACTCAAAACATTCACACAGGAAAACAGAAAACGTACTTACTTTGAAAAAATGTGATATGTAGATCATAGATCTCGCTATTACCACATTTTATAGGTGTAAATAACATTGTAGCAGCGTCTTTGATAATAATATTTGGAACATGATTATCAGTGATAGTGTTTTTCTGTTGTCTGAATTTTGTGGAGGTGGTTAGAAGTTGTGCTATAGCTAGTCAAAAGCAGTTTCTTTTAATTGAGAGTATTCATGTTTTCCCTTCTTATCTCAACAAACAATGTCAAATTTTCATACCTTTGCATGGAAGAGAATCGCCAAGAAAATGGTAAAATTTCAAGATCATGCAACTGAAATGATGTGCCACTGGGCTTCCCTTTCCTCCTTTGTATAAGTACGGGAAATCTTGTCTTGGCTCAACTTTGATGTATTCTGGAATCAGGTTCGGATTGAATAATTGAGTTCATGTTAGTGTTTCGTTAAGTAAGAGAACTGAAGTCGCCCATTAGGGTGTAGGGTTACTGAATTGGGTGAACAACTAGATAGTGGCCGTTTAGTTCATGGCTCATTGAATGGCCAGAAATTGGAATACATTGCTTTTGCTCATTTTCATCCTTGGCTGCAAGGCTGTCTGTCGATGTGGTCAGGGCTCCATACTGTCGGACAGCAGAACTTGACACTCCTCCACTACTTATAATGGTAACAAAAGTCTTTGGACAAATCTGGAAAGAAATAGTCAATTGAACAATCGATGCGAGTAAAATAAGTATAAATAGAGTTACTGAGAGCTTGCAATGAAAGATGGTATTTCCAGGTATGCCATACTCATGTTAAATGGATTCAGATCTTGAAGCAAATAATATAATAATTTATCATTTTTCTAGAGATTTTTCTTTTTTTCTTTTTTTTTGTTAACAAACCATCGCCTTCGCAACAATCTCAGGTGCCCACTCCTATGTGGTTTCTTAAGACCTCAACCATCTCAACTTTAAAGGTTTAGGGAGAAAGATTTTTGAACCAGAAAAGAATGCTTCCTTTGTCAACAATACAATACTATAATGTTATTTGCAAGGCAAGGAAAAGAGTTAGTGAAAGATGACCAAATCAAGACATTCTGTTTAAGGCTTCTCAACCTTGTACAGAATTAGATTCCTTGTTGAAAGAAAAGATTTTTCCATAGAAATACCAACCATGTCAAGAATCATCATCTTTTGACACACAAAAAAAGAAAAAAGACCAGCTTCTTTCCCTTTTTCTGGGACAATTAATCAGCTGTTAAGCTGGGGAATCGCCAAAGTTTAATGCCAGAACAGGCAAGGATAATGTATGTTTCAAATTTTGGATCTTAGATGTTAGAAAAAACTACATTTTAAACTGATTTATGTTCCATGATTTTGTCAAGAACAGGTCTATAGCATGGAAATGAGGATCAATCTTGACTGCAATGCTTGTTGCAGAAAAATGAGAAGAATCCTGCTTAGGATGAAAGGTAAGGTCATCAAATATAAAAGCTTAATTGATTGAGTTATTATTCTATTGTTTTCATCAACGTATTCTCCCGCCGACATGTGTCGGCAGAGGTTACAACTTGGAGCGGCTTATCTTCAAAGTAGAACCCCCATCAATATATGTTGAGGGGACAATACTTTGTTGCTACTGAACTGAACTTTAATGTTTGACGACAAATTTGGTTATCGTTGTTATGTATATTTCGTGTCTAAAACTTTCTTCGCCTTTCACATGTTTCAAGAAATAGAGACACACTTAATAGAGAAGCAACAGAACCGGGTAAGCGTGTGTGGAAGATTTATCCCTGCAGATGTAGCAATAAAGATAAGGAAAAAGATGAACCGTAGAGTTGAGATTTTGCAAGTTCAAGAACTCAGCAATGCCAATGGTCATGTGGAACAAATGGAACAAATGCTCCCTGTCCCAGCACAACCTGTTTATCTCATGTCTCAATGAAGAAAAATTCATAGTTATAGATCCATTTTCAAGATTTAGGCTATAAATGGTTAAGTAGATCAGCTCATACCATAGCATATTTGTAGTTCTATTAATAAAATGCAATATTTGGCTTTTGTAAGATGGGTATTGTCCCTTAATCACTGAGGATCTAATAGAATAGTTTCTCAGTCAAGCTATGTTTGTGAGAATGAAGAGAAGCAGTTACATATGCCAAAAATTCTATGTGGAGGAGGCCTTTATAACAAAGTCTATGCATCTTACATTGTTTATAAAAGAGATTAAGAGGGCGTTTGGTTTAACTTATTTAAAAACTCTTATAAACTATTACATCTTATAAGATGTTTTTTGGAGCTTATAAGACACTCAATCTTTTTTTAAAAATAAGTTCTTTAAGTGTTTGGATAAAATAAAATTTTAAAGCTTATAAAATGTTAGTAATGATAATTTTGTAATTAATATGCCAAAAATTAAGGGAATTTGTTAAAATTCTAAAAATAAGTTATAAATTTTTAACTTTTCTAAAAAGAGCTTATAAGCTCATAACATCTTATTTTAGAAACTTATAGCTCTTTTTTAAAAAAATTAACCAAACATTTTTTAACATCTTATAAACTTTTAACATTTTATAAAATGTTTTGAGAAGTTTATATGTAACACCTCAATTGAAACGTTATAGGTGGGAATTTTGAGAAATGCATTTTCTATTAATTATAAGGTTGGTGGTGTGGAGTGAGTAGCACCTCGGTAGGAAGTAGGCGCCTTCCAAACGGGGTGTTACGTTATAAGCTTATTCAAACACTCTTTAAGTACCAAAGTAATTATTAAGGTATAATTATGAATGTGAAACAAGACCACTAAAGTAGTGTGAGATTTGAGTATTGAGATAGTCAAATACTGAAAGTAGAAATTAACTATAAACAAGAAATTAAAAAATCGAATTTCTTTCATGTAGCAGTGAGTAATTTCTATTATAATATTAAATTGAGTTAAGAAAAATAATCAAACAGAAAGTATTGAGATAGTCAAATACTGAAAGTAGAAATTAACTATAAACAAAGCTATGTAAGTTTTTGAAGGACTCAAGGTACTTTTCTTTTATTTAGTATGTATACATAAAAGAAAATGTGCTACAAATCTTGAGTATCAAAATCAAAATTAAATGATTTTATGTGTAGAATTAAATTGTTTTAACTTCTTCATAATACTACAAAATTCTCATCACCAATCGATATAAGTTTTGTGCTATCTTAAGTTTTGATTTCAAATCTTGTTGGACATAGGAAGAGATGGAAATGAGAATGCAATGGCAACATGGGATCATGTAATAAGGGCATCGATGACTTTTAATACAACTAAATTATGTCTTGGTTGGACAATTTGGATTGTGCTTGCATGTTGGGCCAGCCCAATATAATGGGCCCAAAAATGAAAGAAAGACTTAGGGCCCATTTAGTTTTATTTTCAGAGTCATTTCTAGTTTCTAACCATTTTTAAAAGTTGAAAAGTTAATTATAGATTTCAAATGAAAATGAAAATGTGTTTGGATGGTTTGTTGGAAAGTAATGATTAAAATATGTATAAAATTGAAAAGATGGTTGATTTATATTTTTTTATGTTTAAGAAGATTTATTTTTTAAATATATATTTTATTAATTTTAAAACAATAGTTGATATTTTATGTCAAATCAAATTTGAATTTGATTGATGTGATAATAGGATCATAGTGTATATTTAGAAAGAGTTTGAAAATGAAAATAGGAATAGTTTGAATGAAAATATAGGAAAAATGATAATTTTTAATCTTTATTTTTAGATGAAAATGAAAAGGGGTCGTGGAAATAAAACCAAACATGCCATTAAGGCCTCGTTTGGTTTAATTTTTTATTTCCCTTATTTCTAAAATTTAAAAATTTAGTTAGTAGAAATGAGTTAAAAATAAATTTGTATTTGAATAAATTATTGAAAAATTAATGATTATGTTAGTTTTAATAGGTTGCAGATGGAAAGAGATTGAAATAATGAAATAGAGAGAGAAGATATGTAGATTTTTTGAAAAATATATATAAATTATCGGAGAATTTTTTTTCAGAATGAAAATAAAAATTATATTGGATAAAAATATATAAAAAGTAATGTATTTCATTTGTGAAATAGTAGAAAATAAAAAAATAGATTATGAAAATAAAACCAAACGGGGCCTAGCGTATATATGTATCCCCATTTGGGCCTAAGCCATCCCAAAATGTATATGGGCCTTGGATGAATTTCAAAGAGAAGGAATTTGCAAAACATAAAACATAAAGGGGAATTCAGATATATATTCCTTAAAATCAAGGCTATAAACGATATTAAACAAAGTTTGGGGGCAAGTTATAAATTTTTTCTCGTTGTATAATAGTTCATCAACGCACAGATCCCTGCCAAATTTGTGGTCTTCCTGGAACCCTACCCTAACCCTAATTCTATAGATTTTTTGAAATCAAAATTCAATCCGCTTACCTTGTCGCAGAGAATGGCCAGTGATTCAAGTGAGCCATCGCGTCGCAAGCACCACCGCTCTTCTTCCGCAGACGATGCAGAGGAGCGTTCTAAACGCCGTAAACACCGCCACCACCACCACCGCCATCGCCATCACCACCGGCATCGGAGCAATAAAGATAGAGAAGAAGAAGCTGCGATAACTATGGAAGAATTAGGAGGTGGAAAAATTGATGAAATTGAGGTTGAAGAAAGGAAATTGGAAAATAATGGGGAGGAGGGTGGTGATGCCCTGGGGGAAGTATTGGTGTCTAGTGGGTCGGGATTTGTTGGGGTGGATTATGAGATGGAGGAAGGGGAGATCGTGGAGGATGATGGCTTGGTTGATTTTGTTAATGAGGATTCTAAGAAATCCAAGAAGAATTTACTTTCGGATGTTGAGTCTGGGGAAATTCAGACGAATGGATATGATGATTCTAGCATGGTGTGTTCAGATTCCGCTCGCTCTTGTTTTACATCATTTTTTCTGTTATGATTATTTGTTGGACTGTGGGTTTTCTTTCTTTCTTTCTTTCTGGATTCTTTCTTTTCTGTTTGGTTTGCTGATGAAAAATTGATGTGGATTCATTGTTCAAATTTGGTTACGGGCATATGTAATACTCATTTTGTGACCATAATACATTTTTATTACCGAACTTGTTACACACACAGATTTTCTAATTAGATTCTTGGAATAGGCTATTTTAATTTTTCATCATACTTTAAAAGCCATTTTCTACGTGGACAATGTATTTTTAAAACTTCTCCTTTTCTTTTCTGAAATTAGGCTTTTTGAAAACCATGAATTCATGGGGTCGTACGAGTTGCTTAAATGTTTCTTATAATGAGTTTCTGATGAGACTTTATATTGATATTAAATGCTGAGCTTTCTTACCAATATTTTAGCTGCACTACACAGACCCAACAAATTTTATCAATAGGGAGCTTTGCACTCCGTAATTACATTTTGTTGTCAGGCAAAGTTTCCCTAGGCGTTTCCACTTTCCAGAAGACTGAAATGATGGCTTTCAATTGATTGTAAGACTTGGTTATATGTCTAAAGCTTTTTGCACGCATTGTTAGTTTTAAGTGTGGTGCTGATTTATTGATTAATGTTACTCTTTATAATTTTCTTCCAGGGAGTTAATGAAGAGAAAACAGTTGATAAAAAATTAAGAAAATTGGGAAAGGACAGGGTGGATGGCAAAGAGAGTGGTGAGATGGATCAGGAGAGATTATCTAACTCTGCAGGTGTTGCAAATGGGGATTATGCAGAGAAATATAACAAAGTTGACAACAGACTTATATATGGAGATGGCAAGTGCACAAGCGATTTTGTTGATGAAGTTGAGCAGAGAAGTCTGAGGAAATCCTCATCTTCTGAGAAAAGGCGCAGACCTGTCTCACGCTCCCACTCTCATGACAAGTACCTGAAGGAGAGTTCTCATAATAATTTATCGAAGTCACCTGAATGGTCTAGGGGAAGGTCTAGGTCCCGAAGCATTGCCCAAGAGGCTTCTGTCGAGGACCCCTATTATATAGAGAGAAAACATCAGAGTGAGTCTGATGATGAAAAGGTGATTGCACATGCCAAAAGCTACAGAACGAGCAGCAGAGATGATGTAAGGGAGAAAGAAAGGGAGCGAAGCTCTAGCAGATATATAGAGAGGACAGAAAGGCATTATTTCAGGGAGAGTCATGATGTATATAGGGAGGCTAGCGGGGATAGAGATAGAATTAGAGAAAAAGAAAGGGAGAAAGAGGAGATGGAAAGGGAGAGAGAAAGAAACAGACTTCGAGATAGATATAGAGGAGAAAGGGAGCGAGAGATGCTGAAGGATAGGTCCAGAGACAGGGATAGAGACTGGGAAAGGGAGAGGGAGAAGGTGAGGGGGAGGGAAAAGGACCGAGTAAGAGAGGAGAAGAACAAGGAGAGGGACAGAGGTAGAGAAGGAGTCAGAGATGGCGGCAGGGCTAGAAGCAAAGATAAGGATAGGGATAATGAAAGTGATCGGTTGAGCAGGCGCCAGAAATATGATAAGGATGAGGATGGTTACAGAGATAGGGATAAGGATTCTAGGCACAGAAGAAGTTCTGAAGACTACCATAGAGAGAGACAAAGGAGAAGTGATTTAGAAAATGTGAAATCTAAAGATAAACAAGAGGAGCGTGGTAATGAGAATCTTGAAAGGTATATTGTCTTCTTAAACCAATTAGTTTAATAGGAAATTTCTTCTTCTCCTCCTCTTCTCTAGTAGTTCATTTGATGTTTTGGATGGTCTCAGAGAAGATGACAGACAAGAGGACTATCAAGAAAAGATAGCAATGCGACTAGCAGAGCAGGAAGAAGATGATCTTGAGAGAATTAAAGAGGAAAGTAGGAGGCGCAGGCAAGCTATCCTTGAAAAGTACAAAAATCAACACCAACAAAGTGAAAAGTCGCTGCAAGATATGGGTAAGATTTTGTCATGTGGTTACTATCTTAGTTTTTGGTGATGTTATATTTGTCTTGCATTCTATATCTGGAGAAGTGAAGAATTTCGTAGTTAAGCTGCTTGGCTGTTTGCAAAGGACTTGCTGGATGAACTTCGTCTCCAAATCATATTTATTCATTATCAAATTGGTCTTGATTGCTTTCTTCTGTTTACGTGTGGAAATGAAAATTCTTCCTTCTTTAGCTTTTCTGATGGTGAGACTGGCATTTTCCAATGAAGAATTGCTTTTATCATGTCTCATAGTCATATATTTTGTAGGGATACTTCTTGTCTCCTGTTGATGTTATGTTTGACTAATTCTTGATTCTTGTGAGCCAGCTAAGGATCAAGTTGGGGAGCCTTCTGCACAAGTGGCATCTGCTGAAGGCATACAAGAAAAAAATGACAATCGGTTGGTAGGCCCGGATACTTATGTTCCTGAATCATCTTTTTCTATAGGGAAATCGCCTTCCCAAAATGGTCTTTCTGCTTTTAAGGTGCCCACTGGAACTGGTGGACTGGGAGAGGGTACACCTAAGGTATAAATTGTATTTGCTCATGCCTTCGTGATAAGAAAAAGTTGCCCCAATGGCTTTTCTTGTCTTATTACTGTAAATTTGACATTTATCATTTCTCCTCTTCCTTATTTCATTTTGATATCCTTGAAGATGAGTGTCTTTATAAAAATATGCAGAGCGAAAGATCAGATGATTTGTTTCGTGATGATATATTTGGAGAATCACCTGCAGGAGTTCGCAAAGCGGTTAGTCTGAGACCTTTATGTTATTGTCGAGCCTTCAATTTCCGTTCAGAGTTATATTTCTTGTTTCACACCCTAAGAATCTATTGTTATTTGCTCTGTCCTCTTTCTTTGCTGAGTCTTCTCTCCTTTGGCTGTCATATCTTCTTATTCTGTAGTTGATTATGTTAGCATCTCCTTTTGCAAAGACTGAGCCCCTTCTCCTTTATGTTTGTTAAACATGTAAGAGATATTCTTTTTTAATTTTGCAAAATTGAGCTTTGTCTTTCTGCTTATTATGTGTCACCTGGTAGATGAAAGCTATTCCTTAACCTATATTTCATGTCTTCTTATTATTTAATCTTTTTCTGTGGATTAAATTCTTCCACAGGGTAAAGGAGATGGCGTAGCTGTTGAAAAGAGTGGACTACATGACAATTGGGATGATGCAGAAGGTTACTATGGTATGTGCCTGATTGCTAATCTCTGCATTCCTTTATTTACGTGTCTTCCTCTTGTGTGGCAGTAGCTCCAATTGAACTAGAAAGAGCTCGTCTTTTCCTTGATACATTCTTTAAAACCTAGTGTATATATGGTTTGCGCACATATCTGGTAAAAGAGTGTTTGTGCATCCGGACCTTTGAAGAAAGCCTGCATATCTATCATTTTTCTCAAAATTTTTCATGTGTCAGGGTAGATAGTTCATCATTGTGTCTTTTAAATTACCTTTTTCTTGTTAATAGTCCCCTTATGTTTCTCACAATTAGGCTACCGTTTTGGAGAAGTACTCGATGGCCGGTATGAAATAATTGCTGCCCATGGAAAAGGTGTATTTTCTACGGTTGTTCGTGCAAAGGATCTCAAAGCTAAACCTGGTGACCCTGAAGAAATAGCAATTAAAATCATACGTAATAATGAAACAATGTGAGTGATTATTGCTTTTCTGGTTTTCAGCTGTAAAGGGATGTTGTTAACCATAATTATTGTAATACTTGTGGTTCCCAGTTTATTATTTCTCTTTTTTTCCCATTAGGTACAAGGCAGGTATGGAAGAATTGGTCATACTGAAAAAGTTAGTCGGTGCCGACCTGGAGAACAAACGCCACTGTGTTCGTTTTCTTTCTACCTTCAAGTATCGGAATCATCTATGTTTAGTTTTTGAGTCTCTTCATATGAATTTACGTGAAGTCCTCAAGAAATTTGGTCGTAATATTGGTCTGAAGCTTACTGCTGTCAGGGCGTATGCTAAGCAACTCTTCATAGCATTGAAACATCTGAAAAACTGTGGTGTTCTGCATTGTGATATCAAGCCAGATAACATGCTGGTATGCAGTCAACATCCTCTTCTTTTGCCTTCTCATTTTTCAAGCTCTCTGGCATATGATTTTGATTTCCTCCACTGACTATTGTGCATTTTCTCCATAGGTGAATGAAGCTAAAAATGTGTTGAAGCTTTGTGACTTTGGTAATGCCATGTTTGCTGGTAAAAATGAAATCACCCCTTACCTAGTCAGCCGTTTTTATCGCGCTCCTGAGATCAGTAAGTGTTTCATCTTTTGCTTTCTACTGTTGCTATCATTTCCTATTCAATTCTTGTAATCTATGGTGGGCTAAGTGATGTGTTTCTGGATGTGTAGTTCTAGGCCTGCCGTATGACCATCCCATGGATGTTTGGTCTGTTGGTTGCTGTTTGTTTGAGCTTTACACTGGAAAGGTTCTATTTCCTGGAACTACCAATAATGACATGCTTCGTCTTCACATGGAATTGAAAGGTCCTTTTCCAAAGAAGATGCTCCGGAAGGTTGGGTTTGAATTTGATTATCTTTGTCTTGGACATTTTATGTTCCCTTCGGAGATTTCCCTATTTAAGTTATGAACTCCTTTAACTTTCTGTATGGATATTGGCCTTTATAAGCCCGTACTCTCTACTTTGGTACAGGGAGCATTTACAGATCAACACTTTGACCAGGATTTGAATTTTCTTGCTATAGAAGAGGACCCTGTCTCAAAGAAGGTCAGTATGCAATTGATCTAGTGCTTTGACTTTACTGGGTTGTTGAAACTCCAGTTTCATGCTGGAAAAAATGAATCTGTCACTGTTGTTGAGTTTTTACTCTGTTCTTGTAGGTAATAAGGAGACTGATTGTAAATATCAAGCCAAAAGATTTTGGCACATTAATTTCGGGATCTCCTGGTGAGGATCCAAAAATGGTAGCTAATTTTAAAGATCTCATGGAAAAAATCTTTGTCTTGGACCCAGACAAGAGGTTGAATGTATCACAGGCCTTGAGCCATCCTTTCATCACGGGCAAGTGAACCATGATGCTGATTCTCTGACTACAGAACTGCTGTTGCATTAGATACTTATACATTTTGGTGTCGTCTCAATACTGAATTATCTAATTGGGCATTTATCTGTCTTTGTCTTCTCCATGTGGGAGCAAGAGTTCAGGAGACAGTGATTGGGGCATGGTTGAAGTTCTGAGAGATGATCTTGGGGGAGGCAATTAACGTGGAGTTCTATCCATGGATTGTTTTCTGTTTCTATTGTAAGAAACTCACTGAAGGCGTATTTCCCTTTGTTTGTACTAATTCTTAATGGTGACAATCAAGAAAGCTTTAAAATAGTGTTATTGTTTTTCTATAATTCCCATTTCCTTATATACTCTGGGCCAGCGGTCAAATTCGAAGCATTATTTGCCTCAGTAGAGATATCAGGAATCTAATCCTTCATCCACATTCATACACATGTACGTTGTGTATTGTGACTGTGGTTCTTTTCAGATTCCATCTGGATAGTTGGTATAGATTTTTCATTTGCATGCATACCATCAAACACTTTTCATCCAGGGTCTATCTTAATAATGGATGTTTTGTTCTGATTTTGACTATTCCTGCTAATTATTTTGCTGGCTTATTTCTTTGTTTTTTTATCTTTCTATATTCCACTGTAGATTCTTTTGGTTTTGGAGAGTCTAATCTAATCTTTCATTCAGGATCTGCCTGTGCTATGAGGAAACCATTCAGTGGTTTAGATGTTTAAAGCCACTCTGGAGAAGGTATCTTGGTTTGTTTCTTAGGAGTTTACATGTAGATCCTTTGGGAACTAACAACATTTAGATGTCAATTACTTGAATGATTTCTAGAATCACTAGCCACGATTTGGATATTGGGATTTGGATATTGGTAGTCTACATTTTAGGATATGTAGTGTTCTATGTTCTATGTTCTATGTTCTATGCTTCTCTGTGTGGTTAATATGACTACCTTATTTCTCCTTTTTTATCTTCGCTATGTGCTGGGCCCATAAGTTATTGCTTATGACAAAATCATTTATTTTTTTCTCTTTTGTGATTCATGAAATATGGTCCAGAACTTCTGAAGAAGGCTTCTTTTATGCCTTTCATTGGTCTACTGTGATTTATGTTACACCATATGTGCCTCTTTTGGGGATGCAGATGCTTAGTTGTTTCTGTTATAAAACTTTAACAGTATATGTTATAAAGTTACTATGTGTCTGACCCATGGTTTGGTTGTTCTGGAGGATTGTATGCCCCGGAGATGTTTGGACGCTGCTTGGAAGTGTGAAAATGTCTCTGTAAGTTGCGCAACTTGATTTTATTTGTCCATTTTGTAGTAATACTTGTTAAGTCGACATTGCAACTTAGTTATGACCTGCATTTTTGTGTTTGTAGGTTGATCTTTCTCAATTCTATAACTCTGGTGAGTATACCTGCCTTTGCTTATTATCCTACAATAGATATGTTAGCCGATAAATTCAGTTGATGATGCTAAGATGCCCATGGTTTGCAAGTATTCAACTATTTCTTCTAGTCCCGTTAAAGCATTTCAGAGTTGGTTGGAAATTTTGATCTACCATTCGTATGATCTCCACTTTCATTGTTTTGGATGGTATTGTTGGCAACCATGCTATCCTCTTGCAATTCTCGAATTTTCTTTTGCATTTTTGTGAAACTGAGAATTTTCCTTAAGAAATCTTTGGCAGAATATCTCAATTTTAATCAGACGGCTTGGGTCGATGTGTACCATTTTAGCATTTTTTCCTCTCATATTCATCTTCTACATTATTAATGAAAAAAGGGTAAACTTGCTTATATGTTGTATGTTGGATCCTTTGCCTTTCAATAAGGTCCTGCATGCATGCTCCAATTATGAAGTACAATAATCGAACGGAAAAATGAGTTCATGATTGGTGCTCATTTTGGTATCTTCTTTGCTTTCTTCTTTCGTTATTCTTAATGTTGCAAAATTCTCAAGCTTAGGTTCTGCAGTAGGACTTGCCATGGACAGTATTGTATGTGGGTTATGAGAAGTGGGAAAGAGGACGTTTTGGTAATTACATTTATGCATATTCTATCTGTTGTCTGCTTTTAAGCAGTTGGTATTCTTTGATACCTCCCTTGTTGAGTCCCCTCCCACACTCTCCTGATTTTATGAATAAGATCTGTACTTGTGATGAGCCATTATGCTAAGGTAGGTGCGTAAAATGTAGTGTCTTGGCGAATTTGCTTGTGTACTTGAGAGGGGATAATAAAAATTGAAGCCAGGTGACCATGATTCAATTTTAAGGAATTTGCTTGTATACTTGAGAAGTGATCATAAAAGTTGGAGGCCTGGATGATGAAAAACTTGT